>JBAKBP010031386.1:0-24490 GCA_037953745.1 Lithodes maja | reverse complement strand
GAGAGGGGGGACACAATGTAGAGAGGGGGGACACAATGTAGAGAGGGGGGCCACAATGTAGAGAGGGGGGACACAATGTAGAGAGGGGGACCACAATGTAGAGAGGGGGGACACAATGTAGAGAGGGGGGACACAATGTAGAGAGGGTGGACACAATGTAGAGAGGGGGACCACAATGTAGAGAGGAGGGCCACAATGTAGAGAGGGGGGCCACAATGTAGTGAGGAGGGCCACAATGTAGAGAGGGGGCCACAATGTAGAGAGGGGGGCCACAATGTAGAGAGGGGGGCCACAATGTAGAGAGGAGGGACACAATGTAGAGAGGGGGACCACAATGTAGAGAGGGGGGGGACACAATGTAGAGAGGGGGACCACAATGTAGAGAGGAGGGCCACAATGTAGAGAGGAGGGCCACAATGTAGAGAGGGGGGCCACAATGTAGAGAGGAGGGCCACAATGTAGAGAGGGGGGCCACAATGTAGAGAGGGTGTGACGCACCCAGTGCGTGGCAACGTAACCTGATTGTACTCCTTGGTACTCCACTGTACCACCACGGTACCGCGCTGTACCATGCTGGCTGCTTATATTGAGTGTGATAACGTATAACTATGTTCTTTGTATCTCTGCAAAGGTCTCGTCATTTGCTAACCAGTGGTGGGTTTTGTTTTAAGCCATGTCGAGACCTTCCATTTAATATGTAGTATCAATAGAGAAGTTGATAGATGAGATGATAGGAATTCAGAGAGAGAGAGTGAGTTAGACTTCAGAGCGAGAGGGTAGCGGTGCGCCACGCTGCCGGGGGGGTGGTTGCCAGACGTATGGACCGGTTGGCAGCCCTGCGCTTATAGCTAGGTGCGACAGGGTTGGTAGTACATTGCCGCCTGCCTATGCTGCCTGGGCTGCCCATGTTGTCGTACAGCACATTGCCTGGAGGCTCGCTGTGTGCTCTATGACCAGGTTGCCTAGAACCTTTGAGATTCTAACATCCCTTGCCCTCTCTCCCAATTTCTCACGGTTGCACTCTTTCTCTCTGACGACATTACTCTCATTTCATTCTTCTCTCTATTTAAATGCATACCCTTCCCTTGAGGTCCTAAAGGAGTTTCAGCACTCACCTCTCGTATTACTCTTAGGACAAGCATATATTTACATGTATTAGATTTAAGGGGTTAATGTGAACAGCGATCTTCTTGATGAGGATAGTTGGTGAACGTTCTACATGTTCACGAGTTATATGCCCAGCTCATCATCCAATTTGTGACTAGACTAGTGCCATGTGTAAGAGCCCGACCATGCCCAGGAGTTGTCTGTAGAGGGGCGAGGACTTAGCCTTGATTTGCCTACCGAGCCAGGAGCGAGTGCAGTACCAGAGACTACAGCTCGCTCGTAGTGCCGGTATAGTAGAGTAACGTAATTTATCTGTCCTTGTGTTCTCTACAGTCTTTTCCTGGGTTCTCGCTTTCGGTGCTGGGACTCGTTGTTCCTGTGACTTGGCCTGCTAGCTAGAACACATGGGGATGATGAGTGGGTTATATCTTTATTTTACTATGCATTGCAGCTCTCTTTAAGTTTATGTATGTAACACTTTACAATACACATTACTCACACACAAGACAACACTATTAATACTTTCATGTATCAATTAACTGCACTGTCGTTTTGCTGCTGTGTCCGGAGTTCTGTTGCGTAGGGCGCATACAGACTCAGAGGGGAGACAGAGTGAGAGAAGCGAAGTAGCCTATGCGGTAGTAGGCTACCGGCGCAGTACTGTTGCCTGCAACCTTTTAGTTATTCCAAGTATAGATTCATTATTACAATAAGTGACTACTATTTATGTTCCTTCCATGTGTATTATTAGGTATCTACTGGATCATGAACATCTTGTATGCTACATGCTAGTGCATGTTAGTAGGGGACAGTTATTCTAGTGCACGCGCTTTCAAGTAGGCGTGTACATTTGTCATTTAGCATTTCACTGTCATACCTTTAGCCTGCTTCTATTCTACATTATTAGAGGCTTAATATTAACGTAGTTTCTTGAGTATTGCATTTCTTTAGTAATAACGTAACCTATAAATGTCTGAGGGAGTTTAGCCTCATAGCCTACCCCTGTTGTACACTTTCGCCGAGTTAAGGTACCTCGTTACCATAGACGATAACTCTGTAGGGCGTTGGTGCTTTTGTTGTCTGGAGCATATAGTATTTGGGACTGGAATCGAGCGTGTCGTTGTCACATAAGCCATTTCTGTCCTACGATCAAGAATCCCGAATATGTATTGCCGATCCAGCCATAACAAAATGGCGACCTTGCACAAGATTTAGTAGTATCCTATCACATGTTTTTTGGAGAACTATTCTATGCTACCTAGTAGAGCTGGCTAGAATTTTCTTGCATATTGGAGGAATTTTTATTGTGTCATTATTGTATTGGTGGACTTGCAGATTGTTTCGTTGGGGGTGTCTAGAGTAGAGTCATTCAAGCATCTTTAACATTTTGTGAGTCGAGACTGCAATTAGTAATAAGCACTTCTTTTTTTTTATGAACAGCAATTGTATAACCAGCACTATGTCTAATGACTCATCATTTACGGGGGAGGATAACACGGTACAGCCTAGTAACCAGCAAGTACAACAGATGTTTGGGGAGGGGAGTGTTATAAGTGGAGAGAGGGATGCCCGGGCATTTTTGCAGACACCTTTGACCGAACAGCGCCTGCAGGCTATTGATTGTTACGGTCTTCGCTGTTTAGCCACGGTTTTGGGGCGGGACTGTCCTGACAGTTGGCCCAAGAAGAATTTGGTGGCATGTTTGTTGGGTGATGGCGATGGGGCGGTGGGTGGAGTGGGGTCTTGGGGGGTTCCCTCCAAGCCTCCATTCCACTCTACCCCTGAGCTGGGCCCTCAGCCAGCGAGTCTTAGCACGATGCAGCAGGAGGGTTCTCAAGGGCAAGCTGGCTTACCCGTAAACACGTCTCGGTGTGGATCCCCCATTTTGTGCTCTCCCCCCCCAGGCCTGTCTCCTGAGATGTTATTTCAGCTAGAACTAGCTAAGTTTAAGCTGCAGGAGACTCAGATACAACAGGCTAGTATAGAACGCATAGAGGTTGCTAGAATCCAAGCCAATCAGGATGCAACCAGGTACCAGGCTGAAATGGATGTCGAGAAGTCTAGAGTAGAGACCACGGGGCGTCATCTCGGTGGTGGGCACTGGGTTACAGACTCACTTTCGCATTTAATTAAGTTAGTACCCGCATTTGATGAGACAGCAGTGACTGAGTTTTTTGCTCGTTTCGAAAAGAAGTGTCGTGAGTATGACTGGCCGGAGGTTAAATGGGCAGCATTAGTTTCATCACGTCTAGTGGGTAAGGGGTTGAAAGCCTACGATGCACTGTCACTGGACGAGAGTGTAGTGTATGGACTGGTGAAGGAGGCTGTGCTCCGGGCCTACGAACTGCAACCCGAAACTTATAGATTGAAGTTCCGTGGCGTGAATAAGAAGAGCGACGTCAGTTTTATGGAGCACGCACGGGACTTAACAGATGCAGGTAATAACTGGTTTCGGTCCGAGCACGCAGAGTCGGCTGAGGAAATTAAGCAACTTTTCTATCTGGAACAGTTTTACCAATGTACTGGAACCGATCTAACGCTGAACATTAAGGAAAAATGTCCCAAGACAGTAGAGGAGGCTGCCAAGATGGCAGACCTCAGATTATCATTGATTCGTGGTTGCGGTGCCGCTCAGAGGGCTGAGTCAGGGCAGAAGGGGCGCTATACCCCACCCACCAGAGTTTTTGATAATAACAAATCCTATGACACACATAACCACACTAAATGCATTGCACCTAATAACACCTACAAACACAAGCCTCTCCCGTTTACTAAAGGTCAGGCCCCTTCTTCGCCCGCACAAGGGAAGAAGCCCATTGGGGATGTGAAATGTTACAAATGTCAGAAGCTAGGCCATTATTCACGTGAGTGCCCTAGTAACACTCCCGCTAAGCCGGTGTCATTGGTTCACAGTATCGGTGTGTCTCTGAAGGCTGCAGCAACTGCCCGGGGTAGGTTGTCAGCAGCTGAGGCACACGCGGTAAAGAAGCGTACGGAAGGCTCGACACCTGTCCGGGACACTTTCTGTGGCCATCGGGGGCACGGGTTTGTGAGCTGGGGGAGTGAACTACGGAGGGTTGACTTGCTGAGGGATACGGGGGCTTCGCAAACTTTGTTGAGGAACTTCACAGGGAAACCGATAAATGCGGCCAGAGTTGTTGTGGTGCAGGGTATAAATGCTACGAGGTCATACCCACTTGTGAGGTTGGAGTTGAGAGTGGGAGAGGTGTGCAGGGAGCTGGATGTAGGGATCGTTGAGTGTTTGCCAGTTGAGGGCGTCGACCTTCTTCTCGGCAACGACTTTGCGGTGCCCACTTCCGGGACTCCACCCTTAGTCGTTGCCGAGAGGGCGGCCGACGTGGATGGTGAGAATCGGGAATGGGTTGGGAGGTGCCAACAGGATAAGATGGCCTGTGTGGTAACCCGATCTCACTCTGCGGCTCCTGCACAGCCTAGCACTCAACCTCGGGGACAGTGGAGGAAGGATCAGGAGAAGGTTGCTAAGGGCAGGAAAAGGGACATTGATTCTGCTGCACTTCTCGGTGATTCGGTACTTGGACCTATAATAAACACGGGAGTTGACTCTGGCCCAGATATGGTGTGTAACAAGGCAGAGTTGGGTAAGACTTCGCGTGAGGCAAGAGCTGTAGCGAGAGCCACTAAGGCAGTAGAGCCTACTAGCCGGGGTAATGTCTTATTACAAAACCATCTTGATGCATTGACGCCCAGGGACATTAGTGAGCAGCAGCTGCAAGACGCTAGCCTAGCTCGTTATAGCAATGGTGCCATAGAGTTGGAGGAAGATGGGGATGCGAAGCCGGGAGATTTCTTTAGGCTCAACAGGATGTTGTACCGCAGATTTCTAGACCCCAAATCGAAGTGGGAGGGCGGTGCGAGGGTAGTAGACCAGGTGGTTGTTCCAAATAAGTATAGAGAGTCCTTATTGTGTCTGGCGCATGATGTGCCGGTGGCGGGTCATTTGGGGGTAACAAAAACATTGGCGGCATTGGGCAGGTTTTTCTGGTGGCCTGGGGTCAAGGCTGATGTCTGTGCATGGGTGGCTGGGTGTGCGACCTGCCAGACAACGGGGAAGCCTAACCAGACCATCCCGAAGGCACCTTTGTTTCCCATACCTGTCACCGGGCCTCCGTTCAGCAAAGTTGTAGTAGATTTGGTTGGCCCTTTCCCACCTACTAGTAGTGGCAATAAATTCCTGTTGACAATCATGGATGTGGCTACGAGATACCCGGACGCATACCCCATGAGAAACGGCTCGGCAAAGGCAGTTGTTAAAAACTTATTATTGTTCTGTTCCCGTTATGGATTTCCACGTGAGGTGCAGTCAGACCAGGGGAGCAATTTTACATCCAAATTGTTCAAGCAAACCCTTCAGTTGCACGGTATATGTTCTGTAGTGTCGTCAGCCTACCATCCCGAGAGTCAGGGAGTCTTGGAGCGGTGGCACTCGACCCTGAAGAGTATGCTACGCTGTTACTGTGCAGAACATGACACTGATTGGGATTTGGGTCTGCCGTATGTTCTGTTCGCTGCACGTGAAGTCCCAGGAGAGAGCCTGGGGTTCAGTCCAAATCAACTAGTCTTTGGCCATAATGTGAGAGGACCTTTAAGTATGGTGAAAGAGATCTGGGAGGGCGAAGAGAAGCCGGGGTCTGTACTTAAATATATCCTTGAGAGCCGGGAGAGACTTATAGGTTGCATGGCAGCGGCAGGTAATAACTTGGTTAATGCACAGGCGGTCATGAAGCACCAGTATGACGCCAAGGTGAAGCTTCGGGAGTTTTCGGTGGGTCAGGAGGTAATGTTGCTTTTACCTTTGCCTGGACACCCCCTTTCTGCCAAGTTTATTGGGCCGTATGTGGTGGCTAAGAAACTGTCCGACCTTGATTATCTCGTTGCAACACCTGACCGTAGAAAAAAACATCAGTTATGTCATGTTAACCTCATGAAAGAGTATGTGAGACGCCCCTCAGAGCCTCTCACTGTCCCTGTGCTGGCCTGCAGCGGCCAGGGTGGAGAAGGAGGTGGGGACAGTCATGCTGCTGAGGAGGATAGCTGGGACTGTGTCATTTCCGCGGAACAGTGGGCGGGGAATACTGAACAAGAGGCTAGGCAAGCTGTAAGTCACCTGCCTGAGCACCAGGGTGCTGCTGTCCTAGGCCTGTTCAGGTCATACCCCTCTGTTTTCGCCGAACACCCAGGTCTCACTACTCAGGTAACGCACGACGTGGACGTCGGTGATAATGTGCCCTTCAAGTCAGTGCCCTACCGTGTGCCCCCGGTAAAGTTGCCAGCTTTACGGGAGGAGTTAAAGTACATGGTTGAGAGAGGGATGATCACTGAAGGTTATGTGAAGTGGACATCACCCGTCACGTTGCAGCCAAAACCTGACGGCAAGGTGCGGTTCTGCATAGATTTTCGTAGGCTAAATGGCTTGACCACTACCAACCCTTACCCTTTGCCTCGAGTTGACGACAGCGTGGACAAGATAGGGAATGCAAAGTACCTTACTAAAATTGATCTTGTAAAAGGCTACTGGCAAGTACCCCTGTCGGACCGAGCTAAGCAAGTTTGTGGTTTTGTGGTAGATGGCAAGACCTACCAATGTAACGTAATGCCTTATGGGCTGAAGAACGCACCTGCCACGTTTCAGAACCTGATGAACGATATTTGTGACGAAATCCCTAACTGCACGGTCTACCTTGATGACGTGATAGTGTATGATGACAATTTTGAAAATCACCTAAGGCACTTAGAGACCCTGTTTGGGAAGTTGCACGATGCTGGGCTGGTGGTGAACCTGAGGAAGTGCGAGTTTGTAAAGGCTACTGTGCAGTATCTTGGCTTCGTGGTCGGGTTAGGCCGGGTGTGCCCCCCCCTGAGCAAGATACAGGCTATCAATATGTTTCCCAGGCCCACCACTAAGCGCCAGGTCATGCGGTTCCTAGGTATGATAGGCTATTATAGGCGCTTCATCTGGGGATACTCTACTGTCTTAGCACCGTTAACTGATCTACTGTCGAAGTCAGTGAAGTTCTGTTGGGCTGCGGAGTGTCAGAGGGCTTTCGACCTAGTCAAGCACCTGCTGTGTACACATCCGATTTTGAGAGCCCCAGACTTCTCCAGGAGTTTTCAGCTGGCGACTGATGCCAGCGGTGTGGGTGCCGGGGCAGTGTTACTGCAGACTGATTCCGAGGGCTTGGAACACCCAGTGAGCTTCTTTTCTCGCAAGTTTAATTCGGCACAAAGGAATTACTCGACTATAGAGAAGGAGCTTCTTGCTATCGTTTTGTCGCTCAAACATTTCGAAGTTTATGTTCCAGCCTACGGCCCGGTAGTGACGATTTATACGGACCATCATCCCTTGAAATTCCTAAATCAGTTTCACAATCGGAATATGCGGTTGACCAGGTGGTCCCTAATGCTCCAAGAGTATAATCTCAACATTCAGCATATTGCCGGGAGTGAGAACGTGATAGCAGATTGTCTATCAAGGGTTGATGATCCAGGATAGTCGTGCACGGTGTGTGGGTTGAGCAGGAGTAAAATTAGGCTATCATAACGCCGTCCAAAAAGATTATAAAACAATAAAATAAACGAGAAATTTTTTTTTAGTTTTGTAAGTCTTTATTGTTGTAGCATGATGCATGCGATATTGTGTTTTATGTATAATTCACACTTCAGTTGTTGTGCACCTTTTGCAATTAGTGGCAGCTAAGGGTAGCAGGTCGGTTGGTTGCCTGTCAGATTTTGATAATGCTTCTAAGGTCGATTATCTAAAGTCTTGGGGGGGCTGTGACGCACCCAGTGCGTGGCAACGTAACCTGATTGTACTCCTTGGTACTCCACTGTACCACCACGGTACCGCGCTGTACCATGCTGGCTGCTTATATTGAGTGTGATAACGTATAACTATGTTCTTTGTATCTCTGCAAAGGTCTCGTCATTTGCTAACCAGTGGTGGGTTTTGTTTTAAGCCATGTCGAGACCTTCCATTTAATATGTAGTATCAATAGAGAAGTTGATAGATGAGATGATAGGAATTCAGAGAGAGAGAGTGAGTTAGACTTCAGAGCGAGAGGGTAGCGGTGCGCCACGCTGCCGGGGGGGTGGTTGCCAGACGTATGGACCGGTTGGCAGCCCTGCGCTTATAGCTAGGTGCGACAGGGTTGGTAGTACATTGCCGCCTGCCTATGCTGCCTGGGCTGCCCATGTTGTCGTACAGCACATTGCCTGGAGGCTCGCTGTGTGCTCTATGACCAGGTTGCCTAGAACCTTTGAGATTCTAACATCCCTTGCCCTCTCTCCCAATTTCTCACGGTTGCACTCTTTCTCTCTGACGACATTACTCTCATTTCATTCTTCTCTCTATTTAAATGCATACCCTTCCCTTGAGGTCCTAAAGGAGTTTCAGCACTCACCTCTCGTATTACTCTTAGGACAAGCATATATTTACATGTATTAGATTTAAGGGGTTAATGTGAACAGCGATCTTCTTGATGAGGATAGTTGGTGAACGTTCTACATGTTCACGAGTTATATGCCCAGCTCATCATCCAATTTGTGACTAGACTAGTGCCATGTGTAAGAGCCCGACCATGCCCAGGAGTTGTCTGTAGAGGGGCGAGGACTTAGCCTTGATTTGCCTACCGAGCCAGGAGCGAGTGCAGTACCAGAGACTACAGCTCGCTCGTAGTGCCGGTATAGTAGAGTAACGTAATTTATCTGTCCTTGTGTTCTCTACAGTCTTTTCCTGGGTTCTCGCTTTCGGTGCTGGGACTCGTTGTTCCTGTGACTTGGCCTGCTAGCTAGAACACATGGGGATGATGAGTGGGTTATATCTTTATTTTACTATGCATTGCAGCTCTCTTTAAGTTTATGTATGTAACACTTTACAATACACATTACTCACACACAAGACAACACTATTAATACTTTCATGTATCAATTAACTGCACTGTCGTTTTGCTGCTGTGTCCGGAGTTCTGTTGCGTAGGGCGCATACAGACTCAGAGGGGAGACAGAGTGAGAGAAGCGAAGTAGCCTATGCGGTAGTAGGCTACCGGCGCAGTACTGTTGCCTGCAACCTTTTAGTTATTCCAAGTATAGATTCATTATTACAATAAGTGACTACTATTTATGTTCCTTCCATGTGTATTATTAGGTATCTACTGGATCATGAACATCTTGTATGCTACATGCTAGTGCATGTTAGTAGGGGACAGTTATTCTAGTGCACGCGCTTTCAAGTAGGCGTGTACATTTGTCATTTAGCATTTCACTGTCATACCTTTAGCCTGCTTCTATTCTACATTATTAGAGGCTTAATATTAACGTAGTTTCTTGAGTATTGCATTTCTTTAGTAATAACGTAACCTATAAATGTCTGAGGGAGTTTAGCCTCATAGCCTACCCCTGTTGTACACTTTCGCCGAGTTAAGGTACCTCGTTACCATAGACGATAACTCTGTAGGGCGTTGGTGCTTTTGTTGTCTGGAGCATATAGTATTTGGGACTGGAATCGAGCGTGTCGTTGTCACATAAGCCATTTCTGTCCTACGATCAAGAATCCCGAATATGTATTGCCGATCCAGCCGTAACAAGGGGGACCACAATGTAGAGAGGGGGGACCACAATGTAGAGAGGGGGACCACAATGTAGAGAGGGGGACCACAATGTAGAGAGGGGGACCACAATGTAGAGAGGGGGGACCACAATGTAGAGAGGGGGACACAATGTAGAGAGGGGGGACACAATGTAGAGAGGGGGGCCACAAATTAGAGAGGGGGGCCACAATGTAGAGAGGGGGACCACAATGTAGAGAGGGGGACCACAATGTAGAGAGGGGTCCACAATGTAGAGAGGGGGACCACAATGTAGAGAGGGGGACCACAATGTAGAGAGGGGGACCACAATGTAGAGAGGGGGACCACAATGTAGAGAGGGGGACCACAATGTAGAGAGGGGGACCACAATGTAGAGAGGGGGACCACAATGTAGAGAGGGGGACCACAATGTAGAGAGGGGGACCACAATGTAGAGAGGGGGACCACAATGTTAAGAGGAAGTCCATAGTGTAGAGATGGTGGGCACAATGTAGAGAGGGGGGCCACGATGTGGAGAGGGGGCCACCATGTGGAGAGGGGGCCACCATGTGGAGAGGGGGCCACCATGTGGAGAGGGGGCCACCATGTGGAGAGGGGGCCACCATGTGGAGAGGGGGCCACCATGTGGAGAGGGGGCCACCATGTGGAGAGGGGGCCACCATGTAGAGAGGGGGGACACAATGTAGAGAGGAGGGCCACAATGTAGAGAGGGGGACCACAATGTAGAGAGGGGGGACACACTGTAGAGAGGGGGACCACAATGTAGAGAGGGGGGACACAATGTAGAGAGGGGGACCACAATGTAGAGAGGGGGGACACAATGTAGAGAGGGGGGACACAATGTAGAGAGGGGGCCACCATGTAGAGAGGGGGGACACAATGTAGAGAGGGGGGACACAATGTAGAGAGGGGGACCACAATGTAGAGAGGAGGGCCACAATGTAGAGAGGAGGGCCACAATGTAGAGAGGGGGACCACAATGTAGAGAGGGGGGACACAATGTAGAGAGGGGGACCACAATGTAGAGAGGAGGGCCACAATGTAGAGAGGGGGACCACAATGTAGAGAGGGGGGACACAATGTAGAGAGGGGGGACACAATGTAGAGAGGGGGACCACAATGTAGAGAGGGGGGCCACAATGTAGAGAGTGGGGCCACAATGTAGAGAGGGGGACCACAATGTAGAGAGGGGGACCACAATGTAGAGAGGGGGCCACAATGTAGAGAGGGGGGCCACAATGTAGAGGGGGGCCACAATGTAGAGAGGGGGGCCACAATGTAGAGAGGGGGGCCACAATGTAGAGAGGGGGGCCACAATGTAGAGAGGGGGCCACAATGTAGAGAGGGGGGGACACAATGTAGAGAAGGGGACCACAATGTAGAGAGGGGGGCCACAATGTAGAGAGGGGGACTAAACATGATAGTAAGGGGGACCACAATGTAGAGAGGGGGACCACAATGTAGAGAGGGGGACCACAATGTAGAGAGGGGGGCCACAATGTAGAGAGGGGGACCACAATGTAGAGAGGGGGACCACAATGAAGAGAGGGGGACCACAATGTAGAGAGGGGGCCACAATGTAGAGAGGGGGGACACAATGTAGAGAGGGGGCCACAATGTAGAGAGGGGGGACACAATGTAGAGAGGGGGGACACAATGTAGAGAGGGGGGCCACAATGTAGAGAGGGGGACCACAATATAGAGAGGGGGACCACAATGTTAAGAGGAAGGCCATAGTGTTGAGAGGGGGGCCACGATGTGGAGAGGGGGACCACGATATAGAGAGGGGGACCACAATGTAGAGAGGGGGACCACAATGTAGAGAGGGGGAACACAATGTAGAGAAGGGGAACACAATGTAGAGAGGGGGACCACAATGTAGAGAGGGGGACCACAATGTAGAGAGGGGGACCACAATGTAGAGAGGGGGAACACAATGTAGAGAGGGGGACCACAATGTAGAGAGGGGGACCACAATGTAGAGAGGGGGAACACAATGTAGAGAGGGGGGACACAATGTAGAGAGGAGCGCCACAATGTAGAGAGGGGGACCACAATGTAGAGAGGGGGAACACAATGTAGAGAGGGGGGACACAATGTAGAGAGGAGCGCCACAATGTAGAGAGGGGGGCCACAATGTAGAGAGGGGGAACACAATGTAGAGAGGGGGGACACAATGTAGAGAGGAGCGCCACAATGTAGAGAGGGGCCACATTGTTGAGAGGGGGACCACAATGTAGAGAGGGGGACCACAATGTAGAGAGGAGCGCCACAATGTAGAGAGGGGGACCACAATGTAGAGAGGGGGGGACACAATGTAGAGAGGAGCGCCACAATGTAGAGAGGGGGCCACATTGTTGAGAGGGGGACTACACATTATAGTAAGGGGCCACAATGTTAAGAGGGAGCCCACACACACAGACCTGAGAGTGGCAGGGACCGGGCTCCCCACTCAGCTGTGCCTGTGGTCTGACTGGTAATCACCCAGGCCACACTCCTTAGTTCACCAAGTCTACCTGGGTTCATGCACTCCTGTAGTACGAGAGAGAACAGCCATATTTGTTTATATTTTGGACGCCATTGTGGTACCTTTATCATCCAACGCCGGTATGATATTTCGTTTCTGACCATCTAAAATGTAGATTCAAAGACCAAACAGTATTTTCTGTCGCCATTGAGGGATCTTTATTGTCGAACAACGGGGTGATCTTTTGTTCCTGATTATGTAATATCTAGGTTCAAAGACCAAACTATATTTCTATATTTCTATTGCCGAGTGTGCATTATATGGTTATAGGCATATATGGGGTTAAAGAGAAGTTATTGACATACATGGCATACATTAAGTTGGGAGAGGTGAGCTGGAGTTAGGATAGGGTAGGGTACGTCAAACTATAGTCTGTTATCTGTTGAAGCCCTCCCTTCTTGCCTCTGCTATAACGACGATTTTGTAGCAACATGTATTGTTAATTATGAAATAGAAACTTGGTATCAATGTCAAGTAGAGACAAAGTAGCTTAAAACATTTTCCTGTAAATATAGATAAGTGAACTTCGAAGGGATTGAATTTACCATCAGCTGAAAGCAAACAGACTAGGCTAGGATGGGTAAACGGTGATCGTCCTGGTAAAACAAACAGACTAGGCTAGGATAGGTAACGGTGATCGTCCTGGTAAAACAAACAGACTAGGCTAGGATAGGTAACGGTGATCGTCCTGGTAAAACAAACAGACTAGGCTAGGATAGGTAACGGTGATCGTCCTGGTAAAACAAACAGACTAGGCTAGGATAGGTAACGGTGATCGTCCTGGTAAAACAAACAGACTAGGCTAGGATAGGTAACAGTGATCGTCCTGGTAAAAACAAACAGACTAGGCTAGGATAGGTAACGGTGATCGTCCTGGTAAAACAAACAGACTAGGCTAGGATAGGTAACGGTGATCGTCCTGGTAAAACAAACAGACTAGGCTAGGATAGGTAACGGTGATCGTCCTGGTAAAACAAACAGACTAGGCTAGGATAGGTAACGGTGATCGTCCTGGTAAAACAAACAGACTAGGCTAGGATAGGTAACGGTGATCGTCCTGGTAAAACAAACAGACTAGGCTAGGATAGGTAACGGTGATCGTCATGGTAAAACAAACAGACTAGGCTAGGATAGGTAACGGTGATCGTCCTGGTAAAACAAACAGACTAGGCTAGGATAGGTAACGGTGATCGTCCTGGTAAAACAAACAGACTAGGCTAGGATAGATAACGGTGATCGTCCTGGTAAAACAAACAGACTAGGATAGGTAACGGTGATCGTCCTGGTAAAACAAACAGACTAGGCTAGGATAGGTAACGGTGATCGTCCTGGTAAAACAAACAGACTAGGCTAGGATAGGTAACGGTGATTGTCCTGGTAAAACAAACAGACTAGACTAGGATAGGTAACGGTGATCGTCCTGGTAAAACAAACAGACTAGGCTAGGATAGGTAACGGTGATCGTCCTGGTAAAACAAACAGACTAGGCTAGGATAGGTAACGGTGATCGTCCTGGTAAAACAAACAGACTAGGCTAGGATAGGTAACAGTGATCGTCCTGGTAAAAACAAACAGACTAGGCTAGGATAGGTAACGGTGATCGTCCTGGTAAAACAAACAGACTAGGCTAGGATAGGTAACGGTGATCGTCCTGGTAAAACAAACAGACTAGGCTAGGATAGGTAACGGTGATCGTCCTGGTAAAACAAACAGACTAGGCTAGGATAGGTAACGGTGATCGTCCTGGTAAAACAAACAGACTAGGCTAGGATAGGTAACGGTGATCGTCCTGGTAAAACAAACAGACTAGGCTAGGATAGGTAACGGTGATCGTCATGGTAAAACAAACAGACTAGGCTAGGATAGGTAACGGTGATCGTCCTGGTAAAACAAACAGACTAGGCTAGGATAGGTAACGGTGATCGTCCTGGTAAAACAAACAGACTAGGCTAGGATAGATAACGGTGATCGTCCTGGTAAAACAAACAGACTAGGATAGGTAACGGTGATCGTCCTGGTAAAACAAACAGACTAGGCTAGGATAGGTAACGGTGATCGTCCTGGTAAAACAAACAGACTAGGCTAGGATAGGTAACGGTGATTGTCCTGGTAAAACAAACAGACTAGACTAGGATAGGTAACGGTGATCGTCCTGGTAAAACAAACAGACTAGACTAGGATAGGTAACGGTGATCGTCCTGGTAAAACAAACAGACTAGGCTAGGATAGGTAACGGTGATCGTCCTGGTAAAACAAACAGACTAGGCTAGGATAGGTAACGGTGATCGTCCTGGTAAAACTAACGCTAGCATGACCCCCACTAAAGTTGGGGAAGCTCCGGCTCAGCTGAACCTTCCACACCCAGCCTCGTAATGACCTGGTTACCCCAGCTCTCAGGCTCCTGGGTCAGAATACAATATAATGTTGGAGATACGTATGACTTAAGCCGGTATCACACGAGAGCTTTTTCACTCAACATTTATCCTCAATACTGGTCTGGCAGCTTATGAGGTCAACATTTAAAATATTTTGTTTGCCTAAATTCATATATATTTGATGATACAAAATAATGTTTATCCCTAGTAATAAGTAACACCCCGTTCTTAACATTAATACTCTATTACAAACCCCAATGTACTTGAATATACTAATGAAAGCATATAGTCCTCCCGGGATTCGAAACCATGCTACACTGAACCACAACGAACAGAAAAATCATCTCATGATTAGTACATATTAAACTGCTTTACTCCAGCAATCAAAAGAATTTAGACTTTTGAATACAGTATAACAACAATATAAATTCACACAAACAAATCAACAGTGTCCTATGAAAAACTATATGTACATTGTTAACTTGATCTTATATAAATTGATAAATTAACAAATACATAGACAAATAAATGAGTCAAAAGTCATTGACAATTGATGGTCAGGATAAGTTGAGAATAAATAAAGATGTATTCATTTTGACACATTACTTTTAACTCCATGTCCCGAGTCATTGTTTAACTCCATGTCCCAAGTCATTGTTTAACTCCATGTCCCAAGTCATTGTTTTCCCTCACTCATTGGTCGCTGTCTTAAGGGGACACTGACTGCTTTTTTGGCCTATAAATTCATTCATTCATAGTTTCCTCGCTATACACCCCTCAAACTTAGAAAAACATCCCCTAGACCCCCCCCCCCCCCCCCCCCCCCAAGATAAATTTGTACATTTTTGGTAGAAAAATTCCCCGGCCGAAGGCCGGTTCCTTCTACAATTATAGGCTCGCTATCGCTCGCCAGGAAAAAAATCGACACCTAAATGGCACGATAGGTCTTAAAATGTGTAACAAAATGGGACGAAAGGTATTAAAATCGCCAAACAAATGGGCCGAACGTCTAAAAATCTCAAAACTAATGGGACTAAACACGAGGGAGAAAGGGGGACCAGAAAAACGACCCGTCTCCCCTTAAGTTTATCATAATATAATAGTGAACTATATAATTATAGCCCTTTCCAAACAGGGAGGCCAGATAGCGTGACCTCTAGCCTCTGCAACTCAGAAGGGGCTAGAGCAAATGGGCTGTCAATGGCCACACACACGTATTCCCTGGCTGACCCTTCCTAAATAGTACACAATATATTAGCCTTACTACTTTAGTCGTTTGGGATTTACAGAGGTTAATGTTCAAGAGTTTTGGCCTGACTTTTTGGAACAGTGTATAGATATGTGTGCAGATATTCTGAACGTAAACTGTTGTGTGATTGAAAGGGTTAACAATTGTGTCATTAAGGGGAGGTTTTTATTTTCCTCCATAGACCTCCATCAAGCTAAACAATTACAACCCGTTGACCCCCTTTCAAAATAAATTTGTACATTTTTCGGTAGAAAAATTTCCCAGGCTCGCTATCGCTCGCCAGGATAAAATCGACACCTAAATGGCACGAAAGGTCTTAAAATTTACAGAATGGGGCGGAAATTCTTAAAATCACCAAAATAATGGGGCAAACGTCTTAAAGTCTCAAAACTAGTAGGGGTCAAGAAAAAAGTCCCTCAAGTGGAAATCTGTCCTTAACTAAACTAAAATATATCCTTATGGTCTTTTCAGGTGAGTGTATGCCAATGTAATGCTGTCGAGATTATGATGACGGAAGGTGGGTAAGTACTGTCTATACTGTAATATATATATATATATATATATATATATATATATATATATATATATATATATTGGGTCATATGTGTAGAGTACCTGCATGCCATATATTATCAGGTAAGGTGACCAGTTAAAATTAGTTTTCATTACCGGTACCTCTGAAGATCCTCAGCCACAACAAACAACATCAAAGTCAAATATAAATAGACATTCGTAGAATGCAATAACTACCACCAAATCACCACTACCACCATCACATCACCACTACCACACCACCATCAGCTCCCCCTGTCCCTCTTTCCACCCGGTTACCCTCGATCCTGTCACCCACGTCTTCAGTCTCCACCACCAGCCAGTGTCACCATCACTACCACCCCTGCTCGATCACTGTCACCATCACTACCACCACTGCTCACTATCACCAACCAGCCACCATCACTACCACCACTACCTTCCTTCTTTCCGTCACCACCACCAATATCCATTACTACTACCTCCTCTAACCACTACGTTCCTGCCCCTCCATTCAACACCACCACCACTACACCACATCACCACTACACCAACCAAGGTCTCACTTTCCACCTGGTTACATTTCATCCCGTATCCCACCGCATTCATTCTCCACTTCCAACCAGTCACCCCCACTACCACCATTCTTTCTGCCACCACCACCACCACAATATCACCACAGTCACCACCATATCACCACCACATCACACCACCACCAGCTCCCCCGTTCCCTCCTTCCACCTGGTTAGCTTTCATCCCGTCTTCATTCTCCACTTCCATCCAGGCATACCTACTACCACCATTCTTTCTACCACCACAGTCACCACCACCACACAACCACCACCACTAGCTCCCCCGTTCCCTCCTTCCACCTGGTTAGCCTTCATTCCGTCTTCATTCTCCACTTCCAACCAGTCACCCCCACTACCACCATTCTTTCTGCCACCACAGTCACCACCATACCACCATTACATCACCACCACCACTAGCTCCCCCGTTCCATCCTTCCACCTGGTTAGCCTTCATCTCCTCTCCCTCCATTTTCATTCTCCTCCATCCGCTTACACTCCACCCACCTATTTCTTAAAGTCACAATGCTACGTACGTTTGTCTCACGTTCGCTTTTGTTTTGAACTATATGTCGGCTGTTGTTGTTGTTGTTGTATATGTCGGCTGTTAGGAGTATATATAATTTCTATTCCTTTTTGAATATAGGGTGCAGCTAAATGTGTCGTTCTGAGGAAGAGAGTTGTTGTTTTCTGCCACTCTACTCGTCTATTTCTAAATTCAGGTATTGTTTTCACCGAGTCACGTTTGTTTACACCTAGGAGCAGAACGTCTATTTTCAGGAGTATTGTTTTGTTGTTGTTTATATTATTACTACTACTTTTGATGATCGGGTGAAATTAGTTGTCTCGTTGTAAAGGATATATTATTTTTCCTCTTGTAACTTAAAGAATTTATTCTTCAAATTACACTTACAGACATTTTCCCGAAGACACTTTTCTTTTTGCCTGGAGCAGCAGAGAATGAGACATACCAATATTGAGATGGATGTTTTTAGTTTTGTTTTTAAAGTACCTTTGAATATTGGGTGAAAGAAAAAGAAAAAAAAAACAGAAATGGAGAAAGAGATATATATATTGTAGGGCTATATATGTTTAGAATGATTGTACTGTTATTATTATTATTATCATTACTTCTGAATATCGAGCAAAACTAAAAAGATTTGTTGTAAGTCACCGAATACGCGTTTCTGTTTATATATATATATATATATACTGTACAGGTATATTTAATTTTGTTTATTTATTTATTTATTTTTTTTGCCTAGGCGAAGTAGAGAGAATGAAAAACATATATACGTATATAATAATTGGCTTCATCGTTCAATGTACCTCATTATAGACCTTGTAGATCTTAGTTAACCTCACTTGACCTCATTTCATTTTCACGCACTCAATTCAGAGAGAGAGAGAGAGAGAGAGAGAGAGGGGGGTGAGGGAGAGAGACAGAGACAGACAGAGGGAGAGAGAGCACAAAGGAATACAAAGGAGAACAAGGAATGACATAATTATTGATCCTTACGATGCTGCCATTTATCTATACGGTTGGTGGATTTTTAAGGGGAGAGGGTCGTTTTTCTGGCCCCCCTTCTCCCTCAGGTTTAGTCCCATGGGTTTTGAGATTTTAAGACGTTTGGCCCATTCATTTTGCGATTTAAAGACCTTTCACCCCATTTCTGTGTCAATATTTAGACTTTTCGTGTCATTTTAGGTGTCAATATTAAGACCTTTCGTGCTTTTTAGGTGTCGACGTTTTTTTCCTGGCGAACGGTAGTGAGCCCTGTCATTTTGGAAGACAGGACATTGTTCTACCGAAAATTGTACAGATTAATCTAAAAGGGAGATAATGGATGTGGGTTTTTTTAAGTTTGATTCCTTGCCCCTTTGCGTACCGGTGACGTCATTACCATGGGATTTCAGCTACCTTTAGACGATTTTATGAAGCTCAAGAAGGATATAATTATATGGTAGCTAAAGGGATGAATTGAGATAGTCGGTATAGCCTTTTAATGGATTAGACGTCCTTCCTAAGCTGAATAAAATAGTCTAATCATTGCCAGAATATATACAAAAAAAAAAATACGAACGTCGCCGGTACTCAATGGGTTAATGTCATGATATAATCTCATTATTTATTTAATTTTCCAAATTACTTTCAAAGGTAACATAAGACAAATTAGCCATTGTAACTTTCATGCCGGTTAATTTCGATCATGTGTGAGTTTTTTTCCCACCCACCAACTTTTCAGAAGTTTCCCGACCCAGAAAAAAAAGGCCAAATGCGATTTTACTTTACCCATTTCCCCCCCCCCCCCGCCGCCCCCGGGGGGGGCCGGGGGGGGGGGGGGGGGCGATAGTAGTCTCTTTACCTGACCCCCCCCCCCCCTACCAAGTATTAATTAGGAGAGATGGGTGTCTTTTCTGGTCACCCTTCTCCCTCATGCTTAACCCCATTAGTTTTGAGATTTTAAGACGTTTGGCACATTAGTTTGTCGATTTTAGGAAATTTCGCCCCATTTCTTTGTCAATATTAAGACTTTTCGTGTCATTTAATTTAAGTGTCATTTTTTTCCTGGCAATTGATAGCGAGCCTGTAATTATAGAGGAACCGGCCATTGGTCGGGATTTTTTTGAAAAATGTACACATTTATCTTGAGAGGGAAGCTTGATGGAGGTTTAAGTAGGAACATAACGTAAATGTATACAAGGTGAGACTCGAAGCAAGAGTGAACATTTACACGTCCTAGCCATAATACCTGCAGCCACCTAAATAATTTGGGCAATTTGGTTCTCAAAAACGAACTCTCGATTTTTTTTTTTTTTTTTTCCCCCCTGAGGTGAGGTAGGTAGACGTTCCGACAGCTCTTCCTTGCACGCCGTCTTAACTTTCCCCAGGTTGGACGCAAGTACTCGTATATTTCCGGTTAGTCGCGAATTTATGATCGTACAAAGAGCCGAGACCGAGTTCCTGGGGTTTCAGCTCTATTTCCTCTTTTGTTTTTTGCAAATATAGGGCATTTTATACCTAGTTTGTCCTCATAGACTCCCTTCAAACGAATTAAAACAGCGCTTCCCCAGCAATTGTCTAAAGCATTAAAAACATAAAATATAATATACAGAAAACAAATAAGCACCAGCAAACATAGTTGGATGGGGTATGAGAGAGAGAAGAACATAAGTAGGGGAGGAGGAGGTGGGGATCAAGAGGTCAAAAGTGTGTGAAGCCATGAAAAGAGTGAAGATGGGGATAGCACCAGGAATAGATAGAGTGTGTGGGGAAATGCTGAGGTATGGTGGTGAGATAGTGATCGAATGGGTATGGAAAATGTGCAAACTAGTATGGGAGAAGGGGAGTGCACCTGATGACTGACATGTATAATAGTCCCCCTGTATAAGGGGAAAGAGGAATGTGTGGTAACCACTGGGGAATATGCCTTCTAAGAGTAGTAGGGAAGGTGTACAGTAGAGTAGTGATTGAGAGAGTGAGAGTGAGAACGGATAAATGGATAGGTGACGAGTAGGGTGGGTTTAGGATGGAAAGATGTGTAGATCAGATTTTTGCCCCGACATGTATTGTGGAGAAATATCTTCAGAAGCGACAACAGTTGTATGCTGCCTTTATGGACTTGGAGAAGGCCTCTGACAGAGTTGATAAAGGTATGTGGAAAGTACTGAGAATATACGGAGTAGATGGCAAGTTGCTGAAAGCAATGAAGAACATGTATGAGGGTGCAAAGGTGTCAGTATGTGTGGAAAATGAGTAGAGCGATTTTTTGTTTTATCTGAATGTTGGGTTAAAGCAAGGGTGTGTGATTTCCTAATGGTTGTTTAATATATATATGGAAGGAGTCATGGAAGAAATACACGGAAGAGCAGTGGATGTTGGTGTACCGCTGATAAAGGGAGGGAAACGAGTGGAAGTTGCCTGTACCGCTGTTTGCCGATGATACAGTTCTGATGAGCGATAGTGAATGGGAGTTGCAGGGTCTGGTAAATATGTTTGGAACAGTGTGTGAAAAACGTAATCTGAAGGTAATTGCGGGGACAAGCAAGGTTATGGTCTTTGAAAGGGGTGCAGCCACAGAGTGTGAGGTGAGGTTGAACGGTCAGGCTATGGAGAATGTCAACTCATTTAAGTATTCGGGCGCTGTTTTGAGTAAAGATGGGAGTATGGATGAAGAAGTGCGGTAGGGGAAGAGGGTTGTAGGAACACTGAAAACATTAACAAGAAATAGGGTGGTCAGCATGGAAGTAAAGAAGTCCTCGCATGGAAGTGTAGTAATCCTAACATTGACTTACGGGAGCGAAGCATGGACGTTGGAGAGACTCAAACCAAGAGTGAGAGGGTACGTGGAAATGAGTTACTTGAGAAGTGCGTACGGAGTTACATGGAGGGATAGACAGACGAATGACGAAGTACGAGAGAGGTGTGGTGTATATGTAGATGTGCTGGAAAGTGTGAAAAGGAACACCTTGAGATGGTTCGGCTATATGAAACGTATGGGAAGCGAGAGAATGACTAAAAGAGTGTACGAGAGTGAGGTGGAATGACAGAGAGGGAGATATAGACCGAGTGAGAGATGGAAGGATGGAGTTAAGAAGAATATAAGCGAAACCGGTGCTGGATGGGAGAAGGGGCATCGACTGACTGGGGACAGGTGCATGGGGGCGTTTCGTTCGTGGTCACCCCTTCGGAGATCACGGCGTCCGGCAATAAATAGATAGATGGTATCGCCCCCCGTATAGTGGTACATGCAAATCGAAATGTCTGTCCGTCTGTCTGGCAAAAGCTAGAGCGAGAGAGAGACAACATTTATTGCAGAGCTCTCACCTGGTCCTTGGAAGTAGTGCTGTGCCGGAAGAGGTTGGAGAAATCAAATCAGCTCCCGAGGTCTTCAGTGTCTTCTCCCCACAAGAGCATCACTAGTTTGCACCGATATCTGAAAGGAAAAAAATACTCATTAACTAGGTAGCCATGCATGATCGGCCGGTCGCTAATATTTGCACCAATGGTCTGTGGCAGGGTTAATTGGGCCTGCCCACAGAGCCCTCAAATCTACAGACAAGACATATTTGCACCACTACATGATTTTAACTCTGGCATGTGGAACGTATTGGGAGTGAAAAACGAATAAAAGTGTACGTGAGGGAGGTGGAAGGGCAGAGAGGAAGAGCAGACCGACAGTGAGGTAGATTCAGGATGGAGTTAAGTGATACGGAATATGCAAGTAGTGTTGGGTGGGAGGAGGGACACCGGCTAACAAAGATGCATGGAGGCGATTCATTCATTCGTGGCCACCCCTTTTTGGGCATCATGACGTCTGGCTATAGATAAATAGGTCTATTGTACAATAATGGGATGCGGACGGAGGGGTGACCATAAAGAACCACGAACGGAAACACTCTTAACAAACCTTAATTGAGAAGCCACATCATCTTGGCCAGTCACTTTTCAGTCCGCACAGAAAGTCCTAAGTTCACCGCCGTAACAGAAGTCCAAATATCCAAGTTCTTCACAAAATACACGCACAAACACAAAGAAATGGTATACTATCCCCAGCAGCTTCCCCCCGCCGCGTGTGAGCCCTGGGCGATGACTAAGGAACTTCTGCTGTGGTCACGTGGCTAAGAACACCAATCAAATATTATCCACAATGCTTAGATCAAACGTTAGCAGTGGGCATGCAGGAATTTGGAATGTTTTGACACGGAAACTAAGCACTGAGCAATAATCTGGTGGCGACTGGCAAGAGACCAGGCCGACCACCGCCAACCAATCACAGGCCGCCTAGCCGTGGGTGAGTTTCCCAAGCGTAATTTATGTTTTAATTAATCTATGTAACATGTTTTAATTAAATACATTAGTCGTTTACAATACATTAATCGCGGTGTATTAATCGATGTATTGATGAAAAGTCGCCATCAGCTGATAATTATTAGGCGGTATACTACGTAGATGTCAAGTAGCAACAGGGGGGGGAACAGATTACCATTACGTAATAATTATGCCATGTCTTTTGCGGCTAGCCAGACACTCCCGTCATATACCCCATATGTTGTTTATTAACACTAAAGCTAGCCACCTATATGTCAATAATTCCAGCTGATAGGCTTCTGCGATCGTGTCCAATGTCTCGTCATGTAGTTATCATTAATTCTTAACAAAGGTTTTAAGGATCACGGTAGCACTAGTCAATCAGCTGGAACTGTTGCCATATAAATGGGCCGTGAATTTCTAAGAGTCACTAACACCATGTATTATTATGTTCCTTCCAACAACCAACTATACTCCTAAAATCGATTAATGAAATTTACAAACACATGTGGCAGTCCGCGGATTCGAATCCAGGATGCTCACACCGAAAATCAACACCTTATGCATCGCACCACGAAGGCAGTTAAAGAATGGTGGACACTGCCTACGATTTATTATGCAACTTCGAATCCTGCATATCAATCTAAGCATGTACACACATCCCAACTGCAACTCACTGGCAACGCTAGTCTGCTGGTTGCTATGCTGCTCATCTCTGTGACTAACCCGATGGTGGGGGAGAGACCGACTAACCAGGTACAGTCACTCATCAAAGTTGCATCACCGATATATTCTTTGGGTTTTACTTTTATTTTTTCTAAACGGAAATACAACTAGTGGAAACAACATTGATGTCATTTGTCTATCATAAAATCATACATGTGGTTTATAGCGAAGATATATACAATTACATTTACAGGTAAATGCTTATAGATATACTTGGATATCATAGTTACGATAATACATATTTACAATAATCCAGGCCTATGGCCGAAAAAATACAAATATTTAGCTTGAAAAGGGTTCTTGGGGTGCGTTTTGTTTTAACTTATAATCGGAGTAGGGGACAGAACTAGAATCCAGATGCTAAAACATTGCTAAATCAGTCAAAACCTTCAATAATAATAATGAAAACAACAACACACATTTTTGTTATCAACTCTGCGTAAGCAGAGTGGTATCGCCCCCCGTATAGTACATGCTAATCGAAATGTCTGTCTGTCCGTCCGAGAACTCCTCCGAGACCGTTTGACGGATTTTCACCAAACTTCACACGAACCTTCGGTGCGTGAATGCGACGGTAATTAAAACAAAAATGGTTTGAATTCGTGCAATAGTTATGATTTTAGGTCCAAAAAATGGTCCCCCCCCCCCCCCCTTTACCTATGGGCACCCACACACAGAAAACCACACATCATACACGTCTGAGATGTGATGATAATGGTGAGACGTCTGTCTGTCTTTCCTAGTCTTGTAGTGGTAGTAATGGTGACAGTACTAGTAGTAGTGATGATAGTCATAATAGTAGTGATGATGGTGACAAGTAATGATGATAGTTGTAGTGATAATGATGACAGTAGTACAAAGGAGTACAAAGGAGTACAAAGGAAATCAAGCAACAACAGATCTAGTGACCCTTCTAGGCTGCTTGTCCTCCAAAACACTGAGGATCAAGTGTCCAAACAGTGGTTTAGAG
>JBAKBP010031385.1:0-24491 GCA_037953745.1 Lithodes maja | reverse complement strand
GTTATACATATACTTACATAGGTAGGTTATACATATACTTACATAGGTAGGTTATACATATACTTACATAGGTAGGTTATACATATACTTACATAGGTAGGTTATACATATACTTACATAGGTAGGTTATACATATAGAGACATAAACATAAAGGGTTTCGGGAAGCAAACTTAATATTTGTAAATATTTGATGGTATCTTGGTTTTGATAATTATAAATGCAGAATACTGTGCGTGTGTAATTCTTCTCTCAGGCGGACTATTGCTTTACAGTAATAGTATGTATGTTTTGGTACAATTCTGATTTGTTGATTTGTTATCTTTAGCCACATGTTCCGAATCAGTGTTTGCCCTCAATAAATGATCAGTGACTCAAGAATATCCTATATATAGTAGTTTTCCAGCTACGTATGCAGGTGGTTGTTCATAAATACATGCATGCATAATGGTTTATATGCATTATGTGCTCTTACTTTCAGACAAACAGGGAGGCATCGAAAGTAACACACACACACACACACACACACATATATATATATATATATAGAGAGAGAGAGAGAGAGAGAGAGAGAGAGAGCGAGAGAGAGAGAGAAAGAGAGAGAGAGATATGCAGGCACGCAAAGCAGGCAAGAAGTTACATTGACCACACACACACACACACACACACACACACACACACACACACACACACACACACACACACACATACAAGCCCAAATGGTGGAATAAGATATTTCAAACTGTCTGCTTGCTAAAAAGTTTGCTAATGATATATTAAAATCCTTACAAAATGATGAAGAACGGGTGAAATTTGTAGAGGTACTACTAGTCAAGGAAATGGGTGCAAGAATTGCTCACAAGGTGATACAAGCATGAAACTTCCCGGAAATGTTCACAAGGACCTACTTTACAATTTCAGAGCAGGAGCCACCGAGATTTCTGTATTGCATAGCAACGGTTGCTAGGCAAAGCATTTTCCTTAGCAACCGGCAGCAACGATGCAGTTTCTGAACTACTATGAAGTGTTATGACTTTGTACTTTTATTTATTTTCCTATATTCACTCCTAAAATGGTTCAAAAGATGTATAAAAGCATATATATCTATATAATAGAGTGAATGTCAGCACACAACCAGGGCACACTGGTGACATCACTGCTGTGTAACTCAGCATGGGGTTCAGTGCCAGCTGATCTAGATATACTAGTACTTTAATAAGTACTAGTATATCTAGATCAGTGTCCCAAATGCTATCTAACAGCCCCAAATCCACTAGCTACTAAACTGTAGTTTGTAGTTGGTAGATGTAGTTAGATAGCCGCGCCTGAATTGACAGGATGTGCCAGCGCGGGAGAGCCGAGCCAAGGGTAACGGGGCTTAAGAATTACCCGGAAGGTGTACAGATCGCACGGGACTTAAATGGCACTGGATGAACGATCGGGCTAGGTGTAGGGAAACTGAACCTAGTTGTATCCCATAAAGGAATGTGTGCAACAGATGTATTTGATAAAGGTGGTAAAAGGATAAACCCTCGGCCTTAATCATATTTTGTTTCCAGTTTCAGCAAGTTTGATATATTTGATCTGCGCACAGTGATAGTCAAGACGTACTGAATATTCACAGAAATGGCCAGTGCCTCATCTTCATCTGTTCAAGCAACTGATTGGACTATCTGTGTTTGTTGTCAACTGGACACCAAAGAGTCTCTCATATCACCAACTGACAGAGGCTATGAAACCATAGTAGACAACATCACACAGTTTAGTAACCTTGACTCAATGCCAATCAAAATCAATCTGGCACGACTTGACCATGGGAATGGTATTCAATTAACATTGAAAGAACAGAATGCAAAGTGGCACAAATCTTGTTATCAGAAGTTTTCACATACCAAACTGGAACGCGCAAAACGAAAGCACAAGTCTGAGGAAGATGGGACTGCTTCAAAACGAATTTTCACACGTAGCACTAGCAGTGGTGGTGATACTGCCTCAAGTGGAACAGTTGGCAGCAATTGTCCCAAATGCTTCTTTTGTTCCCAGCAGCAAACAAAGGAGAACCTCCGCGAAGTCTGTACATTTCAACTAGATTTTCGTGTGAGGAAATGCGCACATGATCTACAAGATGAAAATTTTCTTGCAAAATTAAGTGCAGGAGACCTTATTGCCCAGGAGGCAAAGTATCATGCAAACTGCCTTACAAACCTGTACAATAGAGCACGTGCAAAGGTATCACAGGATCAGGATGCCTCAGATGACCAGACATGTAAAGGAATTGCTTTGTCTCAGCTGATTTCCTACATTGAGGAGAAGAGGCAAGATGAGGATGTGAAGGTGTTCAGACTTGCAGATCTTGTGAAGCTCTACACTGACAGGCTAAATCAACTTGGAGTGGATGTTACTGCACGAGTAAACAGTAAGCATCTGAAAGACCGCATTCTCATGCATCTCCCAAGGATGAAAGCTTACAAAGAAGGACGAGATGTGTTCATGGCTTGTGAAGAAGATGTTGGCTCTATTCTCCGAGAAGGATACCAGACTGATCGAGACGGGCAGAGTGTCATGATGACCCAAATTGCTGAAATGATCCGACAGGACATCTTTGCACACAAAATAATATTCTCTGGATCGTTTGGCCATAGCAGCCAAGTGGAGTCTGTTCCACGGTCCCTTTTGTCACTGGTCAGCATGCTTATCAATGGTTCAAACATCACAGATCAAACATCCAACACAACTATCAGCCAACCAATACTATCCATTGATCAGCTGTTGGTGTACAACAGCATCAAGAGATGCAGGGATTCTGTGAGAAATCCACAAGTATATCACAGCAAAGATCGTGAAACGCCACTACCCGTCTATGTAGGTCTTAAGGCTCATGCACTAACCAGAGATAGAAAGTTGATTGAGAGTCTATATACTCTTGGTATGTCGGCATCATACAACCGCACAATGGACTTGATCACATCATTGGGTAATAACGTCTGTGACTATTACCATCAGATTGGCACAGTCTGTCCTCCTCAACTTCGCAAAGGGCATTTCATCACCAGTGCTGCAGACAACATCGACCACAACCCTAGGTGACTTGAACAATTTCTTCAATCATGAAAACCTCCCATTTCCTCCATCTCTGTCTGCCTATGGGCAGCTACGTCCAGGGAAGAAGTCTGATCTCATAGAATGTCTTGAAAAGAAAGTAGGGTCATCAAATGATGTGACACCAGAGACTGAAGTGCGAATCATGGATGGTGCGGCACTTGTTCACTTTCTTAGACCTGAGGGCTGCAAGACATTTGGAGACTATGCTGCCAAGGTCTTTCTTCCATACATAAACAATGCTCAAAGTCAGGCTCTGAGAGTGGATGTTGTCTGGGACCAGTACTTCGATAACAGCCTCAAGTCACAGACAAGAGAACAACGTGTCACTGGTCCTATTCAGCGCAGACGAGTTGGGGCGTCTAGCCCAACACCAAAGAACTGGCAGCAGTTCCTTCACTTGGCCAACAACAAGACAGACCTGTTTACATTCCTGAACAAGGAACTGCTGGAAAATGCATCAGGAGACCAGACTCTCATTGTTACTGATGGTGCCAATGTGCTATGCTTACCTACACGAGACACCAGCAACATTGCTCCCTGCAACCATGAGGAGGCAGACTCGAGGATCATGGTGCATGTCAGTGATGCTGTTATGCAGGGCTTCCACAAGATCCTTGTTCGAACTGTGGACACTGACGTGGTAGTATTGGCAGTGGCAGTCGTACAGCAGCTGGCTCAGAGACCGCAGATAGAACTCTGGATTGCCTTTGGTTGTGGAAAGGACTTTAGGTACATCCCAGCTCATGAAATATGTGCTTCACTTGGCACAGAAAGATCCTTGGCACTGCCTGTGTTCCATGCTTATACAGGTTGTGATACCGTGTCCCATCTGGTCCAGGTGGGAAAGAAGACTGCATGGAAAGTGTGGGAGGCACATGATGAATTTACTGCGACATTCTATGAGCTGCACAATGCACCTGAACAAATTGGTGAAGCGACTGAGGCTTCTCTGGAGTACTTCACCATTCGACTCTATGACAGGACAGCAACTTCTCGTTCCATCAATGAAGTCAGAAAGAATCTGTTCATCCACAAAGGACGTCAGATATCATGTCTACCTCCAACCAAGGCTGCTCTACAGCAACACATGAAGAGGGCAGTACTACAAGGTGGGCACCACTGGGGCTGCACCACGGTGCCAGAACGACAGTTGCCCTCTCCAAGTGAGTGGGGATGGACTTGCCCAGAAAAGTAGAGGCCTCTGTGGTCTAACTTGCCCGAAGCCAGTGCAACCTGCCCAGAACTACTGAAGTGTTCTTGCCGAGGAGGATGCACAGACTGCAAATGTGTTGATGCGCATCTGTGCAAAAGTGACTTGTGACAACAGTGTCTGAAGCTTTAGGAGTGGCATTTTTATAGCCTGACTTGCCCTAAATTGGATTTTATGCCACATAATTCCTGTATATGATCTCCAAATGCAATGCTACATGTTTTTTAGAACAAGGAGTTGAGAAAAAACCATAGCACCTCACAGTTTTCCAGAAACTGCATTGTTGCTGCCGGTTGCTAAGGAAAATGATTTGCCTAGCAACCGTTGCTATGCAACACTGAAATCTCGGTGGCTCCTGCCCTGAAATTGTAAAATAGGTCTTTGTGAACTATTGTGGAAAGTTTTATGCTTGTATCACCTTGTGAGCAATTCTTGTCCTATTTAGTACCGATTGCCCTCACAAAGCCAAAAAGTTAACTAAGGAGAGTAAAAAGACCCTGGAGTTACATGTTGCGAATCAAAGTAAAACAAACCCGAAAGAATTCTATAGTTATATCAGAAAGAAAAAAGTAGTTGCTTCAACTGTTGGACCGTTAGTCGATGAAAATGAAGAATACACCAAAGACGAAGTACAAATGAGTAATGCCCTCAATACCTTCTTTGCATCAGTTTTTACAACGGAAGACCTCAGTGATATCCCTACACCATCGCCGATTCAGATTGATAATTCAGATGTTCTAAGCAATATCACCATTACAGAGAGAGAAGTATTGAATTGTTTAGATAAACTCAAGGTAAATAAAACGCCTGGACCTGATACAATCTCACCTAGAGTCCTAAAGGAAGCTAAGGATGAGCTCACTAAACCACTGACATTGCTATTCAATAAATCCTTACAGTCTGGAACTATGCCTGATCAGTGGAAGCTAGCCAACGTAACACCGATATTCAAAAAAGACAGCAAATCCCTACCCAGTAACTATCGTCCAATTAGCTTAACCTCAGTTGTATGTAAAATGCTAGAAACACTCATAAAAGACAGACTCGTAAATAACTTAGAGGCAAATAACATACTTAAAGATACTCAACACGGCTTTCGTAAAAAACGTTCCTGTTTAACAAACCTCTTAGACTTCTTCCACGATATCCTCAACCTCTACGATGAAAGTTAAGCTGTAGATATTATATACCTTGATTTTCAAAAGGCCTTTGACAAAGTTCCCCACAAACGTTTACTGCTAAAACTAAAAGCGCATGGAATACAAGACAGTGTGTTGAAATGGATAGAAAATTGGCTCCGCGACAGAAAGCAAAGAGTAGTCATAAACAGCAAGGCATCTAAATGGACCAATGTAAGTAGCGGGGTACCCCAGGGATCGGTACTAGGACCAATTCTCTTTCTAATTTACATCAACGGCATAGATGAGGGTCTCACCTGTACAATCTCAAAATTTGCTGACGATACAAAAATTGCAAATAGCGTACTCTCAAAAGAACAAGTTGACGATATGCAACACAATCTAGATAAGTTGTCATGTTGGGCCCAAATTTGGCAAATGAGTTTCAATGCGGATAAATGTAAAGTACTACATATCGGATACCAAAATGAGAAAGCAAACTATTTGATGAATGGCACTCAGCTTAAGAATGTAAACAGAGAAACCGATCTGGGAGTAACAATATCGAGTAACCTAAAACCGAGTCAACAATGTTCAGAAGTTGTTAAGAAGGCAAACAAAATAATTGGCTTTATAGCAGGTCATTTGAGCATAAATCCAAAGAAGTTATCCTAACCCTTTACAATTCCTTAGTCCGCCCTCTTCTGGAATACTGCGTTCAATCCTGGTGCCCTTATTACCAAAAAGATACAGACAAGCTAGAACGAGTTCAACGTAGAGTTACCAAAATGATACCTAGCCTAAAGACCAAACAATACGAGGAGCGTCTTAGAGAATTAAATCTATTTCCTTTAACCCAGCGCAGATTAAGAGGTGACTTAATTCAAGTGTTCAAAATCATCAAAGGCATCGACAATATGAACTGTAGTAAGTACTTCACTATCGACCAATCTAATTACACTCGGGGAAACGTGTGCAAAATTATTGGTAAATCTTTTAACTCACACGAAGCTAAACATTTCTTCTTCAATCGAGTTGTCAACTTAGGAATGGGCTTCCCCGAGATGTTATAGAGTGCAGCACCATTGATTCATTTAAACTTCGCCTAGACAAATATCTCGCATCAAACCCGCGACTGACTGCGTTTGTAAATGAATAACATTATTTTATCCTCCCCTCAGTTACTAACCCATCTGTCCCCTACTAACTTCCTAATCCTGCCACGGACATTAGTTCCAGGGCAGTAGTTCCCTTTCCAATGTTCCCTTACCCACTCTAAACCACTGTTTGGACACTTGATCCTTAGTGTTTTGGAGCACAAGCAGCCTAGAAGAGTCACTAGACCTGTTGTTGCTTGATTTCCTTTGTACTCCTTTGCGCGCACACACACACACACACACACAGCCCGTAGCCTAGTAGGTAGAGCTCTCGTCTCACACACGAGGGGTCGGGGGTTCAATCCCCGGCCGGGCGGAGACAAATTGGGCTTGTCTCCTTTCATGTGTTAGCCTCAGTTCACCTAGCTGTAAATAGGTACCTGGAATAAGTGGACGACGTTGTGACCTCCCATCTGGGGTTGGCAAAAATGGTACAAGACGAGATGGGTATCATATGGTTCACCTAAGCTGATGGCTACCTAAGCTTTCGGGCGAGACGGTACCGTCTATAGTGAGAATGGTACCATACAGATCCACTCTAAGCCTTCATTTCCGATGTCGCCAATTGGCTAAAAATACAGACTACACACACATCCACAGCCATTCCAACGATACATATAACACCTACACATATAGGAGGCGGGAAATAACGAGCATGCTCACTCCCGCAATACAACTAGAGTAAGTACAACTAGAGTAAGTACACACACACACACCTCCCCGTGGCATAACAGATAGCGTGTCTGGCTCACAACCAGAAGGTCCCAAGTTCGAGACCTGGGCGGGTAAGAGACATTTGGGCAAGTCTCTTAACGGTGTAGCCTCTGTTCACCTAGCAGTATAAATAGGAACCTGGAATAAGTGGACGAAGTTGTGACGTCCCATCTGGGAGTTGGTGATCAGTTACAAAGCGAGATGGGTATCGTACTGGTCAACCTAAGCCTTCGGGTGAGACTGGTACCGTAGTGAGAATGGTACCGTACAGATTAACCCTAAGCCTTCGTTTCCAGATGTCGCCAATTGGCTAAAATACAGACTACACCCACATCCACAGCCATTCCAACGATACATCAACACTTAACATGCATTTCACGCAATACATTCCCAGTTAAGGAGGCACGATAATAATGAGCTTAGCTCGCATTGCGTGGATTCCCCTTGACGAACAAGCAGGTGAATACACACACACACACAACAACAAAGGCATGAAAGAACACAAGAACGAAAACGGTGGACTGAACAAAAAGACCCGGAACATACCCACCACCAATTAACACGCACACAAAAACCCGAGCGGAAAAATTGCTTTCTGGAAGGTGCGTGGAGCGGGGGGAAGAGAAAAGGGAATAAAAATGGGGAGAGCAAGAGAGCGGAAATAGCAAATGGAGGGGAGAGAGAGAGAGAGAGAGAGAGAGAGAGAGAGAGAGAGAGAGAGAGTATGAAATCGCACAAAATAATACTTCTAAAATCTGATGGTATGGACTTACTTAATTATGAGGTATCTAAAATAATAACGGAGAGAGAGAGAGAGAGAGGCTAAAGACCGGGTTAGATTAGAGATAATAGCGATAATTGGTTGAAGAAAGGAGCCCTACATACTCTAGATAATTACTTGAGACCTGTTTTTACTATAGGTGTAAGTCAGATTTAATGAAGGTGAGTTAGGCTTCAAGTGTTTTCACCCACAAATTTGTTCGACCACTTCCAAAATGTATGTACTTAGCTTAAGGGGAGATTTATATATATGAGGAGGTCCGTGCCAGAGGGGCCAACTCGCCACGAGTATAGTTTTGAGTTATTGATGTTTAAAGTTAACATACCATACACACAGTAGATAAGGCATAATAATATATTATTATATATCAATGGACAGCTTAGGAACAGACACATTTTTTTAGATGGTTTTTAAAAAATAAAAAAAATAAAAAAATAAATAAAAAAAAACATGCATACCGGTAGGTGCTTTTTTTGGAATGCGAAAAAATTATTCGATTTCCTTCAAATTTGTACCATTATGAACATTCACTATAACAGTTATAATTTCAAGGAAAAATACCCAAAAATAAATATTTTATAAGAGTTTTAATCCAAAATTTTAACAAAATGCATGATTTTTGTATTTTATTTTTATATTATTTTGTGTTGTGTTTGTAATAATAATTCATAATGTAATTTGACACGTTACATTTATGTCCAAGTAGTTTATGTAGGTGGTGAAGGGGGAGGAGAAGGTTGTTGTTAGTATTCCAAGAAGTCGTCGCTGGGATCGTCGACGTCTTGCAGTCATGGACTTCTGTGCCTCGAAAAGCAGGGTGAAGTAGGTCTTGTGTGGCTGGGGGACGTATTTCGTCAACTCCTGGAGATGCTGTAGCTTCTTTTGGTACATGGGAACTCCCCCTGGAACAGGGGGAACGGAATTTGTGAGAGGTCAAACACTTTTGGGTCATAAATTTTGCTTCTACCCTTCTGCATAAACCACTCCCGCTGCACATGAAAGCCGTCCATGTAGCCAGCAGACACTTTAATGCCTTCCCTGTAATCATTGGAGACTATCAGGCGCTTGGCAGCCTTGAATATCGAACCTGTCTGGCCCGCCTTTGCTGATGTGTTGTTGCAGAACCTCAAAGTTAAGGAAGTCGCTCTCCTCCATGCGGACCACAGTGACCTGCTCCTTCCTTCTGTGTGTCGACATTAGCTGGGTGTAGTGGTCAGTGGTGAATACCTCCTTGCCCTTCAGGTGCTTCTCAAACATACCAAAGTCGCGATCACAGTGCAGGAATGAGTGGCCAGCCTCCAGGAAGAAGTGGATGATAGAAGAAAAACGATGGTTATGGATGAGTCTTAGGTAGCATAGGCAAAGGTTGATATTCTTGTTCTGGCCAGGGCAATTATCTGAAAACACCACCAGTTTCAAGGAATCAGCAGGTACGTGATGTTGAATGAAGTGACATAAGCAACTTGCCACCTCAGAAGATCCCCTTCTTGCCTCAGACTCATTCCAGACATAAAAGTAGGCCTTGTTGGACTTGATATCGTGGATACCCAGATTATACGTCCACATTTTGCAGCGGTAATATTGGGCGCTAGTAGTAAGACGGGGGGTGCATAGTGTTTGCTGGAGATCAACAGCAATTCCAGGTGTAGTGTCCTTGGTATAAATCTGCATAAAATCATGGCCAGCCTTGGCATGATCGTTCCTCTTCATGGCAAGTTGAGCCCTCTCCTCCCGTTGTGTCTCTGGATCAAGTTCTGCCAATTTTGTTTTGAACTGATCACATGTGCTGCAGGTGTCACTCTTTGGTGGTGTTATCCCGATCTTATAGTTCTGCACCTCCTTAACGAACCGGGATTGCTTAATGGCATTGGGTTCCTCTTGGTGCTCTATCATGTATGTCTGAAAGGCATCATAGAGTCCAGCCCAGGTAGATCCAGGAGGTAGGTACAGCTTGTCCGGATTCTTGGTACGAGAATAATGGGACGTACAGGTGGGCAGAGACTTGCAGGAGATCGTCATTAGTCTTGTTGTGGGGTACATGGCGGCCTCTTTGGTCGGGGGACAGAATACCAGTGGCAGTGGAAGAGCTCTTAGAGCACACATTTCGCACACGTTTGGATGTTATGTCATGAATATTTAGAAAGGCAGTACGGCAAACATTGATGTTCTTAGTATTCACAGACACTGAATATTGTTTGACGTTTTTAGTGCGACTCTCCCTTCCCTTCACTCGTGAACGTTTAGACAATGTCTCACTCAATCGCTTATTTATGTACTGGGACTGGGAATCATGGCTTTCCAGTGCCCAATAACTGTTAAATAGTCAATGCACATTATCAATTCCCACTTTCTCGAAGCACTTATCCAAGCATTCACAAGGGGGCCCTACTTTCTTCGGTGTTACAGCTTTGGCGGTGCTTCTACTAACATAGGCCTGGCCACTGTCCCTTTTACACTTTTTGATAGTCTTCTGCCAGGTCTTTGGCCTTCGTTTACGACTAGGTTGCCTAGCCTCACCAATATCCGAGTCAGATGACGACATTGTAGCGCAGATATCAGAGAAATAAGGCACAAAATAGCGGAAGTAATCACTCGTGTGTTGACTCAACTCGGTTTGAGTGTGACTACTGAAGCACGTCTCGTACAGCGCCTGTGAGTGGTCGGGCGGGCGGCCATTTAATTCCCCACGTCGTAGCCGCGCTCTCATTGGTTATCTATCCCCGTTCCAAGTGGAATTATCTATCCCCGTTCCAAGTGGAATTATCTATCCCCGTTCCAAGTGGAATTATCTATACCCGTTCCAAGTGGAATTATCTATCCCCGTTCCAAGTGGAATTATCTATACCCATTCCAAGTGGAATTATCTATACCCGTTCCAAGTGGAATTATCTATACCCGTTCCAAGTGGAATTATCTATACCCGTTCCAATTGGAATTATCTATACCCGTTCCAAGTGGAATTATCCCGTTCCAAGTGGAATTATCTATACCCGGACCAAGTGGAATTATCTATACCCGTTCCAAGTGGAATTATCTATACCCGTTCCAAGTGGAATTATCTATATCCATTCCAAGTGGAATTATCTATACCCATTCCAAGTGGAATTATCTATACCCGTTCCAAGTGGAATTATCTATACCCGTTCCAAGTGGAATTATCTATACCCGTTCCAAGTGGAATTATCTATACCCGTTCCAAGTGGAATTATCTATACCCATTCCAAGTGGAATTATCTATACCCGTTCCAAGTGGAATTATCTATACCCGTTCCAAGTGGCATTATATATACCCGTTCCAAGTGGAATTATCTATCCCCGTTCCAAGTGGAATTATCTATCCCCGTTCCAAGTGGAATTATCTATCCCCGTTACAAGTGGAATTATCTATACCCATTCCAAGTGGAATTATCTAAACCCGTTCCAAGTGGAATTATCTATACCCGTTCCAAGTGGAATTATCTATACCCGTTCCAAGTGGAATTATCTATACCCGTTCCAAGTGGAATTATCTATACCCGTTCCAATTGGAATTATCTATACCCGGTCCAAGTGGAATTATCCCGTTCCAAGTGGAATTATCTATACCCGGTCCAAGTGGAATTATCTATACCTGTTCCAAGTGGAATTATCTATACCCGTTCCAAGTGGAATTATCTATATCCATTCCAAGTGGAATTATCTATACCCATTCCAAGTGGAATTATCTATACCCGTTCCAAGTGGAATTATCTATACCCGTTCCAAGTGGAATTATCTATACCTGTTCCAAGTGGAATTATCTATACCCGTTCCAAGTGGAATTATCTATACCCGTTCCAAGTGGAATTATCTATACCCGTTCCAAGTGGAATTATCTATACCCGTTCCAAGTGGAATTATCTATCCCCGTTCCAAGTGGAATTATCTATCCACGTTCCAAGTGGAATTATCTATCCCCGTTCCAAGTGGAATTATCTATCCCCGTTCCAAGTGGAATTATCTATCCCCGTTCCAAGTGGAATTATCTATACCCGTTCCAAGTGGAATTATCTATTCCCCGTTCCAAGTGGAATTATCTATACCCGTTCCAAGTGGAATTAACTATCCCCGTTCCTAGTGGAATTATCTATCCCCGTTCCAAGTGGAATTATCTATCCCCGTTCCAAGTGGAATTATCTATACCCGTTCCAAGTGGAACTATCTATACCCGTTCCAAGTGGAACTATCTATACCCGTTCCAAGTGGAACTATCTATACCCGTTCCAAGTGGAACTATCTATACCCGTTCCAAGTGGAACTATCTATACCCGTTCCAAGTGGAATTATCTATACCCTGTTCCAAATACTACTCCCTTAAAATGTCTATACCCTGTTCCAAATACTACCCCCTTAAAATGTCTATACCCTGTTCCAAATACTACCCCCTTAAAATGTCTATACCCTGTTCCAAATACTACCCCCTTAAAATGTCTATACCCTGTTCCAAGTACTAACCCCTTAAAATGTCTATACCCTGTTCCAAATACTACCCCCTTAAAATGTCTATACCCTGTTCCAAATACTACCCCCTTAAAATGTCTATACCCTGTTCCAAGTACTACCCCCTTAAAATGTCTATACCCTGTTCCAAATACTACCCCCTTAAAATGTCTATACCCTGTTCCAAATACTACCCCCTTAAAATGTCTATACCCTGTTCCAAATACTACCCCCTTAAAATGTCTATACCCTGTTCCAAAATTATTATACCCCCTTAAAATGTCTATACCCTGTTCCAAATACTACCCCCTTAAAATATCTATACCCTGTTCCAAATACTACCCCCTTAAAATGTCTATACCCTGTTCCAAGTACTACCCCCTTAAAATATCTATACCCTGTTCCAAGTAGGTAGGCCATACATCCTGAACCCTAACATCCGTCACTCAAAAAGGGCTAGAACAAAGGGGCTGGTACATTACGGTACAACACCTATGCCCTGGCTGACCCTTCCCAAATGGTAGAAGTATTAGCTCGATTACTATAGTCCTTTGTGAATTAGTCTTAAATCTTCTATTCAACAAGTGAACTCTGGAACTCTTTCCCTAAATCAGGTTCCCGCTCCGTGAAATTCTTGGGAATCATCTGGCAAAAAAAAACATCCGACTTTCGTCCTTATAGCAACTGCACATAGGGTTGAGCGTCCCTTGTTTTTGCCGTTTAGCAGACCGTTTATGGGTGTGAATCTTGGTAGACAGAGGGGCCAACTCGCCAACGCGCTCAGCCAATGAGAGCGCGGCTACGACGTGGGGAATTAAATGGCCGCCCGCCCGACCACTCACAGGCGCTGTACGAGACGTGCTTCAGTAGTCACGCTCAAACCGAGTTAGAGTCAACACAAGAGTGATTACCTCCGCTATTTTGTGCCTTATTTCTCCGATATCTGTGCTACAATGTCGTCATCTGACTCGGATATTGGTGAGGCTAGGCCTTCTCTGCAACCTAGTCGTAAACGAAGGCCAAAGACCTGGCAGAAGACGATCAAAAAGTGTAAAAGGGACAGTGGCCAGACCTATGTTAGTAGAAGCACCGCCAAAGCTGTAACACCGAAGAAAGTAGGGCCCCCTTGTGAATGCTTGGATAAGTGCTTCGAGAAAGTGGGAATTGATAATGTGCATTTACTATTTAACAGTTATTGGGCACTGGAAAGCCATGATTCCCAGTCCCAGTACATAAATAAGCGATTGAGTGAGACATTGTCTAAACGTTCACGAGTGAAGGGAAGGGAGAGTCGCACTAAAAACGTCAAACAATATTCAGTGTCTGTGAATACTAAGAACATCAATGTTTGCCGTACTGCCTTTCTAAATATTCATGACATAACATCCAAACGTGTGCGAAATGTGTGCTCTAAGAGCTCTTCCACTGCCACTGGTATTCTGTCCCCCGACCAAAGAGTACAAAGTACAAAGGAGTACAAAGGAAATCAAGCAACAACAGATCTAGTGACCCTTCTAGGCTGCTTGTCCTCCAAACCACTGAGGATCAAGTGTCCAAACAGTGGTTTAGAGTGGGTAAGGGAACATTGGAAAGGGAACTACTGCCCTGCCACTAACGTGGCAGGACTAGGAAGTTAGTAGGGGACATATGGGTTAGTAACTGAGGGGAGGATAAAGTTATTCATTTACAAACGCAGTCAGTCGCGGGTTTGATGCGAGATATTTGTCTAGGCGGAATTTAAATGAATCAACGGTGCTGCAGTCTATAACGTTTCGGGGAAGCCCATTCCACAAGTTGACAACTCGATTGAAGAAGAAATTCTTAGATTCGTGCGAGTTAAAAGATTTACCAATAATTTTGCAACCGTTTCCCCGTGTGTAATTAGATTGGTCGATAGTGAAGTATTTACTACAGTTCATATTGTCGATGCCTTTGATGATTTTGAACACTTGAATTAAGTCGCCTCTTAATCTGCGCTGGGTTAAAGGAAATAGATTTAATTCTCTAAGACGCTCTTCGTATGGTTTGTTCTTTAGGCTAGGTATCATTTTGGTAACTCTACGTTGAACTCGTTCTAGCTTGTTTATATCTTTTTGGTAATAAGGGCACCAGGATTGAACGCAGTATTCCAGAAGAGGGCGGACTAAGGAATTGTAAAGGGTTAGGATAACTTCTTTGGATTTATGCTCAAATGACCTGCCAATAAAGCCAATTATTTTGTTTGCCTTCTTAACAACTTCTGAACATTGTTGACTCGGTTTTAGGTTACTCGATATTGTTACTCCCAGATCAGTTTCTCTGTTTACATTCTTAAGTTGAGTGCCATTCATCGAATAGTTTGCTTTCTCATTTAGGTATCTGACATGTAGTACTTTACATTTATCCACATTGAAACTCATTTGCCAAATTTGGGCCCAACATGACAATTTATCTAGATTGTGTTGCATATCGTCAACTTGTTCTTTTGAGAGTACGCCATTTGCAATTTTTGTATCGTCAGCAAATTTTGAGATTGTGCAGGTGAGACCCTCATCTATGTCGTTGATGTAAACTAGAAAGAGAATTGGTCCTAGTACCGATCCCTGGGGTACCCCGCTACTTACATTGGTCCATTTAGATGCCTTACCGTTTATGACTACTCTTTGCTTTCTGTTGTTGAGCCAATTTTCTATCCATTTCAACACACCGTCTTGTATTCCATGCGCTCTCAGTTTTAGCAGTAAACGTTTGTGGGGAACCTTGTCAAAGGCCTTTTGAAAATCAAGGTATATAATATCTACAGCTTTACTCTCATCGTAGAGGTTGAGGATATCGTGGAAGAAGTCTAAGAGGTTTGTTAAACAGGAACGTTTTTTACGAAAGCCGTGTTGAGTATCTTTAAGTATGTTATTTTCCTCTAAGTGATTTACTAGTCTGTCTCGTATGACCGTTTCTAGCATTTTACATACAACTGAGGTTAAGCTAATTGGACGATAGTTACTGGGTAGGGATTTGCTGCCTTTTTTGAATATCGGTGTTACGTTGGCTAGCTTCCACTGATCAGGCATAGTTCCAGACTGCAAGGATTTATTGAATAGTAATGTCAGTGGTTTGGAGAGCTCATTCTTAGCTTCCTTTAGAACTCTAGGCGAGATTGTATCAGGTCCTGGCGTTTTATTTACTTTGAGTTTATCTAAACAATTCAATACTTCTCTCTCTGTAACGGTGATATTGCTTAGAACATCTGAATTATCAATCTGAATCGGCGATGGTGTAGGGATATCACTGAGGTCTTCTGTTGTAAAAACTGATGCAAAGAAGGTATTGAGGGCATTACTCATTTGTACTTCGTCTTTGGTGTATTCTCCTTTTTCATCGACTAACGGTCCAACAGTTGAAGTAACTACTTTTTTCTTTCTGATATAACTATAGAATTCTTTCGGGTTTGTTTTACTTTGATTCGCAATATGTAACTCTAAGGTCTTTTTACTTTGCTTAATTAACTTTTTGGCTTTGCGTCGTAGCTCTACAAATTTCACCCGTTCTTCGTCATTTTGTGAGGATTTTAATCTATCATTAGCAAATTTTTTAGCAAGCAGGCAGTTTGAAATATCTTTATTCCACCATTTGGGCTTATTATTATGGCCTGGACGCCGTATTTTCGATGGTATGCAGTCTTGCACTGCTTTTAGGTAAGTGGTTTCGAATAACTTCCAAGATGTATTTATGTCGTTATTGTTAATTAAAAAGCTCCAGTCAGTTTCTTTAAACATAGCTCTAAGTTTATGGAAGTTTGCTTTCTTGAAATTAGGGACTTTTTCGATGCTACTATTTGGTTCGTTACTAGTAAACTTTAAAGTGAAAGTTATCGTACGATGGTCGCTGTTACTGAATTCATCACCAACATTCAAATTCTCTATCAATTCTTCTTTTGTTGCAAGTACAATGTCAAGAACGTTATTACCACGGGTCGGCGTTCGAACAAATTGATAAAGCGAACTCTCTTGCAAGTTCGTATACAAGTCATGTCCGGAGTGTGAAGTAAGAGTATCGCCCCACTTGGTCACAGGTAAATTAAAGTCGCCAAAAATTACGGTATCTTGTGAATTACTTACATCTGCAATTTGTTCGTAAATTTCTCGGTCAGTTTGCACTGATTGAGCTGGAGGTCTGTATATTAACGCAAGTATTATTTTTGTACCTTTATTATTCTTTATTAGCACAAAAGATGTGTCGACGTTCACAATTTGAGGTTTTGACACGAGGGTCGGGTTAAGACTTTCTTTGATATAAAATAAAACGCCACCTCCATTTTTATTTATTCGGCTGTTCTCAAACATTACATAACCGGGAAGTGAATACTCTGCTAAAAAGTCTCTATCTTCTGTATTGAGCCAAGATTCTGTTATGCCAATCACATCATAATTTTCTGTAAACACTAGTTCCTCTAAATCTGAAAATTTATTGCGTATGCTACGAGCGTTTGCATAGAAAACCTTTAAAGTTGCGGTTTTAGAACTCGCAGAACGTTCTTTCATCGAATTTTTGGTTCTGGTCGGATCTATATTTACATTCATGGCTGTCCTCGGTCCTCGGTCGTTATCCCTGACGGTTTTGAATTTGGGTCGTGTTGGTGGAGATTTATCCAAATTCGCGGTTCTTGACGGATTAGTATTTAATTCCTTTGTAGGTTGCCGTCCTCGCTGTCTTCGGTCCTCCTTCCTGGTTGTCCTGTGCTGAGTCGATTTCTTCTCCGAAAATCCTTCACCGCATCGTTGAGAAGACGCCCAAAACGTGCTGCTCCCACCTGGTTCAGATGAACTCCATCGTCCGAAAACAAATAGTCATCGTAGTAGAAATTGTCCCAGGTGTCGACGAATCCCACGTTCTCCTTCCTGCAGAGGTTTGCTAGACAACGATTTGTGCTGGTGGCTATGTTGTAAAATCGGCTCTCTACACCGAGCCGGGGGACGATTCCTGAGACGATGATCCTTGATGACTTCTCCTTAAACGACTTGATCAGCTGCTGGTACTTTAAAAGCAAATCTTCCGACCGGGTTCGCTGCACATCGTTGGATCCAACGTGGATGACGTACATTGTATTAGCAGGGGCCAGCTTTGATACTTCGTCAACTGCTGCAACTACGTCATCCACACCACCACCAGGGATACAAAAACGCTTCCTGGTCTTAGGTGCCCTGGCGCAAAACTCTGTGAGCTGACCATGTATCATCGAGTCTCCCACGAGCCGGACTTCTTCTATTTCCTCTTCGTCATCTGAGTCTGCGAGTATCTGGAAACGGTTTTGACACTCGGTAATCGGTATGTGTTTCCTGGCCGCCATGTACCCCACAACAAGACTAATGACGATCTCCTGCAAGTCTCTGCCCACCTGTACGTCCCATTATTCTCGTACCAAGAATCCGGACAAGCTGTACCTACCTCCTGGATCTACCTGGGCTGGACTCTATGATGCCTTTAAGACATACATGATAGAGCACCAAGAGGAACCCAATGCCATTAAGCAATCCCGGTTCGTTAAGGAGGTGCAGAACTATAAGATCGGGATAACACCACCAAAGAGTGACACCTGCAGCACATGTGATCAGTTCAAAACAAAATTGGCAGAACTTGATCCAGAGACACAACGGGAGGAGAGGGCTCAACTTGCCATGAAGAGGAACGATCATAATTTTCATGCCAAGGCTGGCCATGATTTCATGCAGATTTATACCAAGGACACTACACCTGGAATCTTTGGAATTGCTGTTGATCTCCAGCAAACACTATGCACCCCCCGTCTTACTACTAGCGCCCAATATTACCGCTGCAAAATGTGGACGTATAATCTGGGTATCCACGATATCAAGTGTTACGTCCTGGGATATATAAACACTGGGCTCTTTCTATTGGACTAGGTATGCGGCAACAAGCAACAACGGAAAACGCTAGATCCAACCCTTATCTATAAACCCAGGCAACAAACCACCCTAAACCGTCAAGAGTCCTGCCTGGACAACGAGGTATCCTATGGCTCAGTTACAGGGTGCACGCACTATAGACTGCTGATAGTCAAGCAGGCTATATAAAAGATCACATAATTAAGTTGACTTAAAGCTTCAAGGAAAAGATAGATAACGGAATTAAATTGCAGAAACAATTTAATAACAAACTAGAAGAAAGCACATTTAACGTTACGTTAATTAATACAACTAATCACCCCTGCGTGAAAGAAGGTGAAAGCAAACAGTCCTCAAAATATCGTACAGGTAGACAAGATGCGGGTTTCTAAACTGCATGCGGCTACCGTAGGATCTGATGCTTAGCAAAGAAAGTATGTTACAGATTTAGAGAACTCTTAACTCATAAGCAGGAATAAATACTAGTGATAGGACATACAGTGTATAATGAAATAAAGGCAGCAACTCGCAACATAACCACATACAGGTGTGCTTCTCACTCTTAGTCAGGCAAGCCTGCTCGGACAGAGTCTCTAAGCCACACCCTGACTCACAATGCTCACAAAAACGGTAAACTGTGGCACAATAACAAGCATACAGAGATAATAAACCCCTAGCTGTTAATCTGCCAGGTGGCAGAGGTCTAGCCGGAAGGATATAGGCTTCGGATACCCGGGCTGAGCCACCTGCTCTAGCCTAGGGACGTTCCCAGGTCTGTGCGCCAAATTACTCTAATTGAAAGGGTGCTCTCTTGAGAGACTCAGATCGCAAGTATCTGACTCTCTCCTGGCGACCCTAAAACAAAAGCAAGACGTGCTAGCGCAGTGCTGAGTGGACTAGGCAAGGGCCCACACACAACACAACGCTAGACACACAGGGACACAGACAAGAAAATGCCCCCATACTCCCACGGGTATCCTAGTAAAGTCGTGCGGGTCCACAGGACTCGCACCAGCAGACTTTACTTAAAGGATTGCCAAAAAGCCTCCCCTCCGGTCTAGCCCCTGCTAACCTGACACAAGAACACACTAGCAAGCATGAAACCACCAAATATGAGACAACAAAAAAGCTTCCTAGGTCTCATTAACAATTACATCCCTGCATAAGGCCCAAAATCCTATCTAGTTATCTGAGAGCTCGTCGTTAATACAATAATAGATATAAGGTCTATCAAGGGGATGGGATAATTAAATAGATTGGTGAAGTAGTGGAAAGAAGGTATACAAAGTAAGAGAGAACGTTTCTAAGTGGGGTTGAGAGGGATAGATATCAAGGGGGTCCGAAGGGTACGTCCCAGGCTTGGCAACACTCAACACAGTTGCCTGGTCAAAATCCTCTACCCCGTGCGTGAGTCGAAACTAAGCCTAACGTTGCAATCAAATGCATGTGGCAGCGCTTCAGGCTCGTCCCAAGCTGGACTCTCCGCGCGAAGCAACGTCCCAAGCCGGTCTCTCTCTCCCGCTCGTCTCTTCCCGCTCTCACTAAACTTACATCTTATATATTATAATGAAACTATCAACTATCGAGAATAAAATATACTAAGATGCGTTGGTTAAGAATAAGGGCAGCTTCAAGCTGTGAAACAACATAAGAATATCCCAGACATTAGTTACATTGTCGTAGGATATATACTAAGGGAAAGCCTGCCGGCCGGCTGCCACCAGCCGGTTTCTAAACGGCTGGGCAGCCGACGCGCGCGCATGCCCGCACGTGGTTACTATGCAGAAGCGTCACACAAGTCCAACAAGGCCTACTTTTATGTCTGGAACGAGTCGGAGGCAAGAAGGGGATCTTCTGAGGTGGCAAGTTGCTTATGTCACTTCATTCAACATCACGTACCTGCTGATTCCTTGAAACTGGTGGTGTTTTCAGATAATTGCCCTGGCCAGAAAAAGAATATCAACCTTTGCCTATGCTACCTAAGACTCATCCATAACCATCGTTTTTCTTCTATCATCCACTTCTTCCTGGAGGCTGGCCACTCATTCCTGCCTTGTGATCGCGACTTTGGTGTGTTTGAGAAGCACCTGAAGGGCAAGGAGGTATTCACCACTGACCACTACACCCAGCTAATGTCGACACACAGAAGGAAGGAGCAGGTCACTGTGGTCCGCATGGAGGAGAGCGACTTCCTTAACTTTGAGGTTCTGCAACAACACATCAGCAAGCCGGGCCAGACAGGTTCGGGATTCAAGGCTGCTAAGTGCCTGATAGTCTCCAATGATTACAGGGAAGGCATTAAAGTGTCTGCTGGCTACATGGACGGCTTTCATGTGCAGCGGGAGTGGTTTATGCAGAAGGGTAGAAGCAAAATTTATGACCCAAACGTGTTTGACCTCTCACAAATTCCGTTGCCTGTCAAGTACCCAGGGGGAGTTCCCATGAACCAAAAGAAGCTACAGCATCTCCAGGAGTTGACGAAATACGTGCCCCAGCCACACAAGACCTACTTCACCCTGCTTTTCGAGGCACAGAAGTCCATGACTGCAAGACCTAGAGATGCCAACGAAGAAGACGTCGACGATCCCAGCGACGACTTCTTGGAATACTAACAACAACCTTCCCTTCCCCCCTCACCACCTACATAAACTACTTGGACATAAAGGTAACGTGTCAAATTACATTATGAATTATTATTACAAACACAACACAAAATAATATAAAAATAAAATACAAAAATCATGCATTTTGTTAACATTTTGGATTAAAAGTCTTATAAAATATTTATTTTTGGGTATTTTTCCTTGAAATTATAACTGTCCTTTAGTTATAGTGAATGTTCATAATGGTACAAATTTGAAGGAAAGCATTCCAAAAAAAAAAACACCTATGCATGTTTTATTTTGGTTTATTTATTTATTTATTTATTTTATTTTTTTAAAACCATCTAAAACAAATTGTCTGTTCCTAAGCTGTCCATTGATATATATAATAATATATTATTATGCCTTATCTACTGTGTGTATGGTATATTAACTTTAAACATCAATTACTCAAAACTATACTCGTGGCGAGTTGGCCCCTCTGGCACGGACCTCCTCATATATATAATTATATATATATATATATATGTCAATGTATTTACTTGTTATATATTAATTTATTTGTTTAATATATTAACATTGTTTATTTTAGTTTCCGGCCTGTATATCCGCAAAACCCCCCTTCGAGATAAATTTGTGCATTTTTTGGTAGAGAAATGCACCGGCCAAAGGCCGGTTCTTCCTAACTTTCAGACTTGCTATTGCTCGCCAGGAAAACATCGCCACATAAATAGCACAGAGGGTCTTAAATTCACCAAACTAATGTGGTTAATCTATTAAAATGTCAAAACTAGTGGGGCTAAACATGAGAGAGAAGGGTGTGGGTCCATAAAACTAAATCTTCCTGACCTTGACCTGCCTTTATCCCAATTGTCTGTAAAGTGCAGTCCATGTAACTTGAGATTGATCATTCTTGTGACCGAACCTTATGTCTTGTAAATTTGGAGGTTTAATCAATAGCCATAAGAAATGTATCCACGGTTGAAACTGTACAGAATTCGGATTGAATAATACAGTTTATTGTGCTATTTCATATAATTTAGAGTTTCGCTCAGGTTAAGATTGCATTGGCTATCTATCTATCTATCTATTGCCTGACGCCGTGATCCCCGAAGGGGTGGCCACGAACGAACTGCCCCCATGCACCTGTCCCCAGTCAGTCGACGCCCCTCCCCCCAACCAGCACCGCCTTCGTTCATGTACTTTCTCACTCCATCCTTCCACCTCTCATTCGGTCTACCTCTCTCTCTCTGTCCCTCCCCTCGCTCTCGTACACCCTCTTAGTCATTCTCTCGCTTTCCATACGTTCCATATGGCCGAACCATCTCAAGTTGTTCCTTTTCACACTTTCCAGCACATCTACCTCCACACCACCCTCCTTCTTACTTCCTCATTAGTCTGTCTATCCCTCCATGTAACTCCGCACGCACTTCTTAAATAATTCATTTCCACTGCTCTCACTCTTGGCCTGAGTATGTAGGCTATGATGTATACTGTATATTATGATTTGTGACTCTTTTGAAAAAGAGATAATTATATAGATTTACATACAGTAGATACACAGACCACACAGACTTTGCAGTCATTACTAGGCAGGTCAGCCATAAATCTAATATAGTATATATTTGTTACCGAGTTGAAAACAAAGACAGTGAAGCAGAGGGCTTTCTCCTCCCCACCCACCAGTCATTACCCTGGGCTAGCGGGGTACCCCAGGGATCGGTACTAGGACCAATTCTCTTTCTAATTTACATCAACGACATAGATGAGGGTCTCACCTGTACAATCTCAAAATTTGCTGACGATACAAAAATTGCAAATAGCGTACTCTCAAAAGAACAAGGTGACGATATGCAACACAATCTAGATAAATTGTCATGTTGGGCCCAAATTTGGCAAATGAGTTTCAATGCGGATAAATGTAAAGTACTACATATCGGATACCTAAATGAGAAAGCAAACTATTCGATGAATGGCACTCAGCTTAAGAATGTAAACAGAGAAACCGATCTGGGAGTAACAATATCGAGTAACCTAAAACCGAGTCAACAATGTTCAGAAGTTGTTAAGAAGGCAAACAAAATAATTGGCTTTATAGGCAGGTCATTTGAGCATAAATCCAAAGAAGTTATCCTAACCCTTTACAATTCCTTAGTCCGCCCTCTTCTGGAATACTGCGTTCAATCCTGGTGCCCTTATTACCAAAAAGATATAAACAAGCTAGAACGAGTTCAACGTTGAGTTACCAAAATGATACCTAGCCTAAAGACCAAACCATACGAAGAGCGTCTTAGAGAATTAGATCTATTTCCTTTAACCCAGCGCAGATTAAGAGGTGACTTAATTCAAGTGTTCAAAATCATCAAAGGCATCGACAATATGAACTGTAGTAAGTACTTCACTATCGACCAATCTAATTACACGCGGGGAAACGGTTGCAAAATTATTGGTAAATCTTTTAACTCACACGAATCTAAGAATTTCTTCTTCAATCGAGTTGTCAACTTGTGGAATGGGCTTCCCCGAGACGTTATAGACTGCAGCACCGTTGATTCATTTAAACTCCGCTTAGACAAATATCTCGCATCAAACCCGCGAGCGTTTGTAAATGAATAACTTTATTTTATCCCCCCCTCAGTTACTAACCCATCTGTCCCCTACTAACTTCCTAATCCTGCCACGGACAGTAGTTCCCTTTCCAATGTTCCCTTACCCACTCTAAACCACTGTTTGGACACTTGATCCTCAGTGTTTTGGAGGACAAGCAGCCTAGAAGGGTCACTAGACTGTTGTTGCTTGATTTCCTGTGTACTCCTTTGTACTTTGTACTCAGTTTTGGGGAGGATATTGTTGAGAAATACGACCCCCAGCAGAGTAATAAAATGTTTACTGTCAAATTAATGGTAACGTTAGAAATATATAACAAAACTACAAATATCTAACACACACACACACACACACACACACACACACACACACACACACACATGTTGAAAGAGTTGACATTAATATAGATATATGAAAAATATAGAGATACAGTCAAACATCCACCCCAAGGCACACACACACTAGCAGAATGAGAGATAGAGAGAGAGAGAGAGAGAGAGAGCGACCGTCCCCCTTCGAGTTAGATGGACAAAGAACAGGTCGCTTCTGTTTACTTTATCAGAGGGACACATCTTGGATATGGGTAGTTTACTGCTCTCTCTCTCTCTCTCTCTCTCTCTCTCTCTCTCTCTCTCTCTCTCTCTCTCTCTCTCTCCACCCGCCTAATCTGAAATAGACTTCCATTCGTAAAAACAGAACTATTCATCAAGTCTTTAGCCTCTCTTGTCGCCTTCTGTTATCTGACTTAGGGCTAAGAGATTTGTTCTTACTAGTGTTGGAGTCTTTTATGTTTATCAGGGAATGGAATGATTTTTTTCTCCACCACTCAGGGGAGGTGTGGTGGAGTGGTCTTGCCACTGGACT
>JBAKBP010031384.1:0-24491 GCA_037953745.1 Lithodes maja | reverse complement strand
CTGCCACTCTTCCAAATCTGGGGGAAGGCACCCCGTCTCACAGGCAGTTGTGCCTTTTTGTCTCCCTCATCACATAGCAAAACAAAATCACCACACACTAATATCATCACACTACAATATCCAACTCTAGCATTATTGCACATAATTAACCAAACACCAACATAACCGCAAATACTCTCAAAACATATCACCACACACCTGTGTCACTACTTTAGAATGATCTTCTACCTGTGTTCTACTGCTCTACACACAGGTGCATACTTATTTACACTTAGATCTATGCATCTTGTACAGGATATTATGTGAACTAGTTAGCTCCACACGACAAACATCTTGTCCTATAAAACACCTGATCCACTTTGAAAGTAAACACCTCGGATTAGTATATTATTGTTATAAATATACTTAGATATCTTGCAGAGGATTTATTAATATAATTCCAATATAGGTTTTACATAGTATATTACACAAAATGTATCACATGACACATACCTGTTAGACGGTAGCTATACACACCCTTTCAGTACTAGAAGAAACAGTGGTGAGTTAGACGAGGAAGTGTTTTTTCTTTGTTTGTTATGGGTATGAAGGGAGACAAAAGAAAAAACTGCCAGTAACAAGCGTCCCTCCAAAGTCGAGTGAAAAATGAGCCAAATTCAAGGTACGTTACGCCAAAATATCTGGACACACAGAGCTTGAAGCAAGTTTAAGCCTTAGGATGAGGGAAAGGCAGATTGAGGGAGAGAGTTCCAGACCTTTACTTCTTGATTAGAAGAACAACTGGAAAAACAGTTCACTCTTGGATTAGAGAGTTGGTCAAAAAAAAAGGGGTGAATGTGTTAAATGTGCGGTGCGCACCCCCCACGCTCCGCAAGGGAGGAGGTTACATTGGGAATGGCTTGGTTACGAGCTTATTATTGTCATTACCTAAATTAAATAGGTATATGAGTGTGGTAACATCTACTAATAATTAATACTACAAAACCAACCATATTTGTTAGTAATAATGATGACATGGAGGAGCATACATATAGTATAGATTTAAGCATGCTACGATGCAGTATAACAATTATGAGTCACATTTTATTACAGCTCGCATACCACAATGGTCACAGAACAAGAAGCATAACTCATAAGCAAATGCATACACAATGATGGCCAAGGTAAGACCATGCGGCACACACTCAATGCTTGCCTCATACACAAATATAAGCACACCAGATTTTCCACTCACTCACTCACACTCACTCTCTCTCAAACCTACGATTTAAAATACTCTTAATTATGCCACAATGTGTTGATGACTTGAATGCGTATATGTGCACCCCCCCCCTCCGTCACCCTTGTCCCATTCTCTCTCTCTCTCTCTCTCTCTCTCTCTCTCTCTCTCTCTCTCTCTCTCTCTCTCTCTCTCTCTCTCCTTGTATTGTACGTGTAACAGCGAGTCTACGCTTTCACTTACACCACTACACTAACACTCTATTTACTTGGGCTTCCTTTGAATTATTTGGGGGTGCACAGAGAGAAAGAGAGAGAGAGAGAGAGAGAGAGAGAGAGAGAGAGAGAGAGAGAGAGAGAGAGAGAGAGAGAGAGAGAGAGAGAGAGAATGGAGGACTACACCAACAAACAGGAAGGATACACTACAGTATATTATAAGGCAGGTTAACACTATTGATCAGTTCAGTTAAGGGGGCACAGTTTGTTTTTTAGTCTATATATGTATGTTTGATATATTTTTAGTTTGCTCGGTAGACCTCCATCAAATTTAAACAATTAACCATTAGACCCCCTTTCAGGATAAATTTGTACATTTTTCGGTAGAAAAATATCCGGCCGAAGGCCGATTCCTTCTAAAGGTACAGACTGGCTATCACTACCATGACAAAATCGACACCTAAATGGCAAGTTGACAAAGTTGACAAAGAAATGAGGTGAAAAGTCTCAAAAATCGCCAAACTAACGGAACGAACGTCTTAAGATGTCAAAACTATTATGCTAAACATGAAGGAGAAGGATGTCCAGAAAAAAGCGACTACCTTGCCCTTAAATTCATTAGGCAAATATAATAGTGTTGCTGCCGGGCTACGCGGTGTGCAGGGGTTCGGGGGAGGTATATTGGATAGGGTCACACGCAGAGAATAACCCGATTAATGCAATAGGCCGTGAAGGGAAATATTAGTTTTAAAGGGACAGCGGTTATTTGTTGGGGTCTATTTATATAGTATATTAATATATTTTCTAGTTTCCTCGCTAGACCTTCATCAAGCTTAAAAAAAAAAAAAAAAACACACTTCAAGATAAATGTTTACATTTTTCGATAGAAAAATTATCCTAGCCGAAGGCCGGTTTCTCTTAAAATTACAGGCTCGCTATCGCTCGCCAGGAAAACTAATCGACACCTAAATAGCACGAAAGATCTTGATATTGATATCAAAATGGGACGAAAGGTCTCCAAATAAACAAACTAATGGGGCGGACGTCTTAACATTTGAAACTAATGGGGCAAAGCACGAGGGAGAAGGGGGGGGCAGAAAAACGACCCATCTCCCCTCAACCCGAACAGTACCAGTGACGTCCTTTTCATTATATTCTGGACATGATTGGACGATTACATTCAGCTTAGGAAGGACGTCTACCCATTAAAAGGCTACAGACTATCTCAATGAATCCTTTTAGCCACCCATGTCCTTCCTAAGCTTCATAAAATCGTCTATATGTAGCTAAAATCTAACAAAGAAGATGTTGCCGGTACAGAAGGGGTTAACAAAATAATTCCGAATCCTATATATGAAGTCAAACACAGCAGCTACAGTGTCAGGTAAGGAGACATGAACGAGTTGTATCTAGAAATATCACACTTACATTACAAAAGGGAGCCCGGAAAGAAATACTTGTTTTATTGAGCAAACTTTCTCCGTGTATAGTTACACTTCATAAGCAGGATTGTGGTTGTTTGTGTGTGTGTGTGTGTGTGTGTGTGTGTGTGTGTGTGTGTTTGTACTTACTCTACTTGTACTTACTCTAGTTGTATTGCGGGAGTGAGCATGCTCGTTATTTCCCGCCTCCTATATGTGTAGGTGTTATATGTATCGTTGGAATGGCTGTGGATGTGTGTGTAGTCTGTATTTTTAGCCAATTGGCGACATCGGAAACGAAGGCTTAGGGTGGATCTGTATGGTACCATTCTCACTATAGACGGTACCGTATCGCCCGAAGGCTTAGGTAGCCATCAGCTTAGGTGAACCATATGATACCCATCTCGCTTTGTACCATTTTTGCCAACCCCAGATGGGACGTCACAACGTCGTCCACTTATTCCAGGTACCTATTTACAGCTAGGTGAACTGAGGCTAACACATGAAAGGAGACAAGCCCATTTGTCTCCGCCCGGCCGGGGATTGAACCCCCGACCCCTCGTGTGTGAGACGAGAGCTCTACCTACTAGGCTACGGGCTGTGTGTGTGTGTGTGTGTGTGTGTGTGTGTGTGTGTGTGTGTGTGTGTGTGTGTGTGTGTGTAGAACGATATTTTTCCATTATCATAGTTATACAATAGAAATTTGGCCTAATAATTATGAAAGTAAGGACAAATAATAGGGATATAATACAACAGAAGAGGATACGAATAAGTATGGCTATTCAGCGATTAGTAAATGTCTATAGTTGTGATTATGAGGTTGAGATTGGATGTATGACACACAAACAAAAATGCAGTCTATTCTCTATAATCAGGACATAAATCTTCACCACTCATTTATTAACTCAAATATGAGTAGGGCACTCACGCTAACATTATTACCGGTCGGGAAAAGTTAACCAGAAAAGAGGTGCAGAAAAATACAGCTCATTTTGTCCAGCTCTTTTGGAGTTATTAAAGGTTAATATATATATATATATTTTTGTTTTATATCAAATTACAGTATATTGAGTAGACATTAGGCAGTGGGTAAAAATTATAATTCATATTTTATATAAATGCTAAAAGAATGATACAACGATAGAAGACAGATGGCGAAGAGTGTGGAGTAGTGACCAATTAAATGGCAGAGAAGGGGCCAGAAATGTTTAATGAGTGTGAATTAATCATAATATAAACATAACATTATTGCGCACATACTTTCATAAATTATACCTTGTATATATCGTCAATGGTTACTTACGAGCGTTCCTTTTGGGACCTTCCTGGTTATAACATCAGTAGACATACATACCTACGGAAGAAAAGATAACAGGTTAGTATAATAACATTTAATAAGACTCTTTAAGATGAATGTTTTATATATTTAACTTTGCATCCAGTTATCAATTGTCTATGAATCTATAATTATACCTAGTGATATATTCTAAAATAGTGAATATGTAGGAAAAATGTAAGGAAAAATTGATATATTAAATTCAATTAATAAGACATGAAAAGAGAGAGAGAGAGAGAAAGAGAGAGAGAGAGAGAGAGAGAGAGAGAGAGAGAGAGAGAGGGAGACGGAGTTAAAGAGAGAAGGGCACAACAAGAGTGAAGAGCGGCTGAGACGTGAGTTAGCATAGAGCAACGGACTCTTTGATGAGCTCTAATTACAGAAGTGCCTCTGTTAAGGGGAGATTTCCACTTGAGGGATTTTTTCTGGACCCCTTTCTCCCTCATGTTTAGCCCCATTGATTTTGAGATTTTAAGACCTTCGCCCTAGTAGTTTGGATATTTTAAGAAATTTGTCCCCATTTCTGTCAATTTTAAGACCTTTCGTGCCGTTAAGGTGTCGATTTTTTTCTTGCGAGCGATAGCGAGCCTGTAATTTAAGAGCAACCGGCCTCCGGCCGGGAAATTTTTCTACCAAAAAATGTACACATTTATCTTGAAAGGGGGTCTAGGGGGTGTAATTTTAAGCTTGATGAAAAAGTAGGGAACAAACTAAATACCTCCCCTTAAGTGTTAATTGACGGGGAGTGCGTGCTAAGCTATAATAACATGTCAAGTCTGGGAAAAAGAAGATGGATTTTTGTCGGGAATACTCAACGAAGAACTATTCATATCTCGCCATTCACTTAGAACAAGCGAATCCATACATAACTCAATCCAGATCGATGTGAGCAAACTTCTGCATTAAAAAAAATCTAAATATTTATGTCTGCTAAGAGGGGATAAGGTTAGCGTCTCATTAAAGGGTGCTTTAATTATGGACGGGACTTGATTTTTTAGCATGATGGTATTGTTAATGACATGTAGTGTGCTGAATAAACAAAACAAAAAATTATAATTGGTGCAAGAATATGACAAGCCATTTTGCATTATCTTAGTATTATGATAATTTGATTTTATATTCTTCGGTTAACACTAGCCTTTGAATAACTTTAGTAATTAATGACCTTCAGTAGTCAAGGTATGAAAAACTTCAATCACTTTTTTAATAATTATTTTGTTTGAAGTTACAGATTAACTTTGAAATAAGGATATATATATATATAATTACTCTAAATCATTATAGGCAAGGTTTCAACATTATTTAGCTATAGAACATATTAGGAAAGGACCATTTGTATAGCATCAAACCGATGTAATGGTGTTATGTTCTTTGTAATATTGTAGAATTATGTAATCTAATTTTGTCTAGCTAACACTAATCAGTTGTCTTCATCTTAGGATGGAGATCTAGTAGCTAGAGCTCTAGTTGCTTGAGAAGGTTGCTACGTTCGTAAAAATAAAATGGTGGCAAATGAGGAAGTGAACTAGTCCGATTAAATGTCCTAGACAGACAAGGTTTTAAGAAACTAATTTATATAAATAAGCTAATAATATCTGACAATGGATATAATCACCATATGAGGAGGAGTACTTTATTGACAACGTTTTGCATAAAGCTTCATCAGACCAATGAAGCTATGGTGAAGATATGTGCGAAATGTTGTCAATAATGAGCTCCTCCTAATATACTGTTTATATTCATTGCGTCAACTTTCCTGATTTTTTTCTTCAGCAATTAGTAAGTTAATTGTCTGTCTTGGATATTTAATTGAACTAGGAGAAATTATTGGCAGAGCTTCACTTGCATCAACACTAATACTACCGACACGCGAATCCAAAACACATCAAGTGTCTGCCGTTTCTGAGAAGGATTCCAGTTCACACGTTCATACAACTAATCATTAAAATGCATTAAATTAAGTGCACAAGAATGTATATGAATAATGTTCACACAAATATTATCACACATACATTACTATCTGACAATGCAAATATAATATTCAGTTTTTAAAGTACTATTATTGTTGGTAGATGCAATTTGAAACTGTATTAAGGGTTTTAATCAAGGCAATCAGGGATGGCAGATTTCGCCCCCGCCGTGCTGTTGAAAACTGCCACAAAAGGGTTATCAAAATAACTAATACATCACCATAATTTTGTGTTCTATGTGAATGTAGGATACAAAAGGCAAAGCTGCCTGTGACGAATATCTCCCCCAAAATTGAAAGAATGATAAATAGCCAAAATCAAGGTACATTTGAGCCAAAATGTCTAAACACACAGAGTTTGAAGCAGTTTAAGTCCTAGGATGAGGGAAAGACAGATTGAGCGAGAGAGTTCCAAAGCTTATTTCTTGAGTAGAAGAAAGTCAGGGAAAATTGGTTCACACTTGGGAAAGAGAGTTGGACAGAATAGGGGTGGGAGTGTGTTGAAAGTCAGATGCCCCCCACTCCACATAGGGGAGGAGGCATATATTTACAAAGCTCTGAAGAACATTTATTTTTGCAATAGCAGTAGAAGAATGTGAGACATGCAACATTGCGGCGTGTAGAAAGAGATTGTAGGGATGTAGTAAGAGGAAATGAGTTGATTAGATGAACTGCTTTTGACTCTAGCCGTTCAAGAAGTGCGGAATAGGTGGAACTTCACCACACATGCGAACAATACTCGATACATGGGTGCACTGTGCCCCTGTACAGAGCAAGAAGCTGTGCACAGGTGAAGAACCCATGGAGACGATTGAGTACATCCAATTTCTGGGAAGCTGTTTTTAAATCGTCCTGGTGGTGTAATGGTTAAGGTGGCAAACATCTGTGTGTGATAACCCAGGTTCGAATCCCGGTGGATCACATATATACTTTAATTGATTTCATTGGGGGTGTTTGGTGTTGTGGTGAAATTAATAAAATATAGATTAGATAGAGTAGTAATATGATCTCTTACCAAAAAGGTCAAGATTAAAAGCAATATTGACAGAACATGAAGAGTTGAATCGTATATTGTTGAAGAGTAAGGGATAGTTATGTGGAAGAATGTGAAGGGTAGATAGAAGGAGAAATTGGGTTTTTGGACGCATTGAGAGTAACAAGATTTTCTCTTCCCCAATCGGAAATAGTTGATCGATGAGAAGACAGGCATGCCATGGCCTCATCGCATGAGTTTTGGAGTGATTGCATGCTGGGTCGTTGTGGAAAAATAGTTGAATAGTGTAAGGTAGAGTCATCGGCATAGGAGTGGGTAGGATTGGAGGTAAAGTTGAGAAGACTATTGATGAATATTAGAAAAAGAACTGGAGACAGTACAAAACCCTGAGGAACACGATAAATGATAGGTTAATGAAGTGAGTGATGGTCATCCACAATGGCTGCGCAGCTATGGAACGACCAGATAGGAAATTAGAGAGAGAAAAAAAAAAAAATGAAGGGATAGAACCTGAAGGAAGAAAGTTTAGAAATTAGAGATTTGTACCAGACCATAAACTTAGTGCTGTCGCCTGTTTTATATCTCCAGTATGGCCACCCGATCCTCGCAGCCGGCGGCGCTTGTGGTATTTTGGCACTGCCGACTGGGAGGCTCTTTTGCAACATTGCTGTCTTCGTTGATTTCCCATTGAATGATTGTGATAAATGGATGTTAATCGTAGTCATGTGCTGTACTTATAACTGCCTTGATGGGGTAGTGGTTAGAGTGTTTAAAATATGTGTGTGGTAACCCAGGTTCAAATCCCGGTGGATCACATGCTTTCATTAATTTCGTTGGGAGGTGTTTGGTGTTGGAGTGAAATTAATAATGTATATTATCAGTAGGTTCAGGGATATTTCGTATAGAGTTCGGTCATTATGATCTGTGCCCCGTGAATATAATTTCCTCTCATAAGTGCAGTTGGGGATAGTACATGATTCAATGTATGTCCAGTATTCGAGGGGAGGTGTGGCGGAGTGGACTGGTACTGGACTGGTAATCCAATGGACCCGGGTTCGAATCCCAATATGTCAATGGGAAAATATTATTGGGATGGAATTTGAGTTGTACCTCGTATCCGTGCATTACCACAGCACACCGACACGCCATATAAATACCCTCATTGTTCCCTGATTAAATAGCATTGTATGAATATTCACATATTCAAAAATATGCTACAGGGGGGCAATGCCTAGTGATTTGATTGCTCAATAGGTGGCGTTCTGAGCGTGAGGGTCCGAGCCTGGAGGATGAGACTGTGAAGCACAGAGGCGGAGCAGTTTCAGAGATGGAGTTGCTTCGACCCGTGAAGCTTCGCATGTCTCACTCCCTAGACTGGAACAAGACCTCACGGGCCTCACCGTGTTCAGCGGTAGAGTGTAACGGCTATCAGCCTATGCCCGAGAGGGAGTAGTTGGAATATAGAAAAGAAAAAAAAGTAAAATTTGTTTTTTATATTAATCGTAGTCATGTGCTGTAATAATAACTGCCTTGATGGTGTAGTGGTTAGAGTGTATAAAATATGTATGGTAACACAGGTTCGAATCCAGGGGGATCACATGCTTTTATTAATTTCGTTGGGAGGGATGTGGTGTTGGAATGAAATTAATGAAATAGCTTTTACCACAGGGATTAAATATATAAATCACAGCATATATGATTAAAGGCAGATAACACCATGCATAAAGTAAAGGACGCAGACACTTTAATAATACAAATATAATAAAAATATAGAAGTGATAGCCCATCCTTCAAACCTGGTGTTGTCTATTACTCCATTACTCTCCTCTTCTCCATCCCTCCACTAATTGGCCCTCACCCTCTTCTCACATCACACATTTTTCTTCCTGCCAAACCCCTACTGTTCTTCTCGTTTTCACCACACCCATCAGTCTCTCTCTCTCTCTCTCTCTCTCTCTCTCTCTCTCTCTCTCTCTCTCTTTGTTGTCCAGTTCATTGGACGTCCTACCTAGTGTGTTTTACAATTAATCTTAAATAGTTGTGTGTCTTTTATATCTTCAAAGTTGTCGTAATTATTGTTATTTCATCTCCCTGTTTTATGTTCACCAATGCTTACAGACTACAAGTGTTAAGTACCGATTAATTAAAAAATAAATTTATCCTTTATCCTAGGTTCGAATCCCTGGACTGCCACATGTATTTGTTGATTTCATTAATTGAGTTTAGGAGTAAAATCGGTTGGTGGAGGTAACATAATAATTAAATTCAAAATAATTAATCATTAATGATTTAAAGGACCTAAAGTAAAATATTCAGTATCGTCCAAACATGTGCTATATTCCAAACACTAGCATTGGTCTCCCCCTTCACCCCCCCCCCCCCCCCTCCACACCCCAATCTCCTAGTGTATACCCAGGAATGTTGAATTATAAGCATAATTCGATTTCGGGGTGAAAAAATGTAAGTTTGCAACTCAAATTACTTTCTGTTATTATCAAACTTGTTTGTATTTTTCTTTCAACATAGGAAAGACCGAAGGCATCTTGGATGAAGCAAATTACGGTCCTCAAGTGGTCTGCAGTTATTACTGTCATATGTTAGTAAATATATTTGATGTTGAAATTAAATAAAACTAAACAATGTGGGCATTACAAAGTTATTGTCTAATGATATTTAATGTATTGTACAGCTGTGAACATTTATTCATATACAAACTTATTCGAAGTGATCTCGGGTTGAAATGAATCTCCTTACTAATTTTTACTGAGTATTTGCATTTCAGAGATTCGTTTAATGAGTCGAGACTTCAAACTCGATCAGAATTAATTACCCCTACTGTACATGGTCATAAGTGTAAAAATATATCAATTAAAAGAATGTCCATTCCCTCTAACTGATGTAGCCTAGCTATACAGTTTTGTGAAATTAACCATACCCAATATTTTTAATCTTTGAATCTGTGTACCAAGACATAAATAATTTCCATGAATTTCATTCAACATAAGAACATAAGAATGATCAGCCCCCAATAGAACTATGCTTCATAAACGATTGAATTACCTTGTGCTGCGTTCGGATACCCGACCCAGACTTGGGCATCAATATTATGCCCCGTGATCAGAGTTACAAATGTTACTTATTTTTTTACGCTAATCTGTTTCTAATAGAAAGAATTATCGGAGGTGGCTGAGGTTGCCACCAACAGTTTTATCGTAAGCTAACTTATCGGACTTACTGAGCTCCATATGACGCTAGTGCGTCATATAACTTATTATAGAGGCATGGAGATAAGTCCATATGACTCGATTGAGTCATATGAGTTTTTGGTTCACTAGTCCATATGACTCAATTGAGTCATATATGTCTGAGGGAGATAATTAGCATTTTTCTGCTAACCATATAATATCATCACCATATTCTAAGATATTTTGATTTTGTAATTACTAATGTGTGAATAGGTAAACCTATACTTTACTTATAGTTAAGACCATAATAAACATGTTTATCATGTAACAATTATTTAGTGCTTTACTCGTAACCCTGTTTTGCCACATTTCTAAATAAGTATGTATATTATTAATAACACATTTCTGGGAAAATGTGAAACAACAATATATGTTAATTTTATAATTTTACAATGTATTCGTCATAGTCTGTAATAGTATTTTTAATACACCCTGTATATATATATATATATATATATATATATATATATATATATATATATAATGTATGTATGTATATGTGTATATCTTAATTAACATAGTTAAGTCATGGACACCTTAATTAGTTTTCAGTAAATATTGCAACGTTTGCACTTCTTTAGACTGTATTACTAACTCATATTAGATCCATTTGAGAATAGTAACAGAAGGAACCGCGTCTTAACACTATGTCAGTACAATGAAATATTATACCAGTCAACCATGACTAGCCTTTGACGAGTTTATTAGGCATAGCAAGGGTCTCTTAGCCAAAGGGTGTCGGAACTCGACAGTAAATGAAGAAACACACAAGGCCATACAAGTAAAAACCAAATACAGTACAGAACTATAAATAGTAGTCGTATTGATTTAGTTATAAGAATAATACATGAATAGCATGTATTTGATTGTTCTTTCTATTTTAAGTTCGTTCCAATAATTACTTAAGCATGGTTCACACATACAAAAATCGGTGCCGAGTGAGGAAATTTTCAGATTCAGCCATGACTCTGACATACTCTTCGTGACTCTTTGTGACTCGTGTTACACTCCTGTGAGTCATGTTGGTATTGGGGCATTTCCTGGGGACTCGTGATGTGGCCTAGAAATTTCATGCCTGCATGAAATTTCTTGTCCCTGTCAAGAGTCCCAAGGACACACCTGTAGACACGTGTTGACTCTTTTTGAACTCTGCATAACTCTTCGTGACTCGTGTTGACTCTTGTTACACCCAACTTCATCAACATATATTAAACCATATTTAACCATATGAAAACATCGAAATTGCAAAGACCCTCGACAGATCGAAAATATCGTAACTTCGGTGACCCTTTAGAAAACAGAGACCGCTAGTGTCATGTGTGTATATTTCGTATTATAATATTCCCTGTCATCTGCTTTTTCTCTCTATTACTTATATTTCTATCTACTGTATTCATGTCCATCTGTATCTAGCCATCTCCCTTATTTATCAGCTTTTATATCTGTTATTTGGTCTCTATGGAATCTGTGAATAATTTCTGATTTGATGGGCTAAATAAACTAATTATACCACTAACACATAATGAGCAAAATGACAAGTCGATTACAAAAATTTAAATAATTATTTCCCCGATTCTGTAAATGTTGCAGATCTGACCTCAGTGAGAAGTGAAAGCGATCAATAAAGTTAGCATATATAAGCTTGTTATGAAACAGACTTAACTTTCTGAAACGATAAATTGTGAATAGCCTAGATCGGCTTAGCTTGTTATGAAACGGAGACTTAACTTTCTGAAACGATAAATTGTTAATAGCCTAGATCGGCTTAGCTTGTTATGAAACAGAGACTTAACTTTCTGAAACGATAAATTGTTAATAGCCTAGATCGGCTTAGCTTGTTATGAAACAGAGACTTAACTTTCTGAAACGATAAATTGTTAATAGCCTAGATCGGCTTAGCTTGTTATGAAACAGAGACTTAACTTTCTGAAACGATAAATTGTTAATAGCCTAGATCGGATTAGCTTGTTATGAAACAGAGACTTAACTTTCTGAAACGATAAATTGTGAATAGCCTAGATCGGCTTAGCTTGTTATGAAACAGAGACTTAACTTTCTGAAACGATAAATTGTTAATAGCCTAGATCGGCTTAGCTTGTTATGAAACAGAGACTTAACTTTCTGAAACAATAAATTGTTAATAGCCTAGATCGGCTTGAAGAAAATACGGGGGAAATTTATATTAAATTCTTTGGTCATAATAATTATTAATATATTGGTAGGACATTATTTGTTTTCATTTCCACGGCATTAGAAACTAAACAATTATTAAAATTACATCAAACAACATATAATTCTGTCCATTAATAAGGGAGATAATTGGATAATGGAGTTAGATAGATTGAAGGTCGTTAGGTCCAGGTGAGCGTAAAATTTGCAAATTATGAAATAAGCCTATACTCTCTGAAAATATAAGGTGTCAGAATCATACGTTCAGCCTTACATAAAAGATAGGGAGAAGGTTTTATTTGCTGTGTTTTCATAATAATTATTAATGTAATGGTAGGATAGTATTGTTGTCCATTCTATAGCAATAGAAACTAAATAATGATTAAAAAAACATGAAACAAATAATTGTGTTCATTAATAAGGAAGCAAATTAGATACAGAAGATATGTACAGTAGTTTGACAGAGGGGAAGAGGTCATTGGGTCTAAGCAATCGATAATGTGTGCGACAATTTATGAAATTGTTAGCGCTATTTCTTCTCTTTATCTATGTTTTTCTATATATTTGTACTATATACTTTTTACTTACTATTTTTTCTGTATATATTACTGTCCTACTTTTCCTTCTGGGGACGGTAGGCTATGAATCCTCCTCCCCTTGTAAATTTCATCCACTAGACGAGACAGAGAAAGGGGTGAGGGAACGCAAAAGTGGTGACTCTTGTTACACTCTGTTACACTCGTGTTGACTCGTACCTACTCTTTGGAATTTGGACTCCAGGAATTTGACCGTTATTTTTTCAAATTTCCTCAACTCATGTTGGGTTCGTGTTACACTCTTCGTGACTCCTGTTGACTCTCTGTGACTCGTACTGACTCTTGGATGAACACATACCGACTCTTGTTGACTCTTGGTGAATCGGGAACAGTGATCTACTCGGGCTGGTTCTTGCCAGAGTCACGAAGAGTGTCACCCATCGTCCACTCGTGCTGGACTCGGGCACCGACTCTTGTATGTGTGAACCATGCTTTAGTCCATAGTAGTCTCTACTATGCAACTCCTATCTAAAGTCCTATAATTATTAGCTTTACTTCAGAGATTACCAACATTATTCTATCTCACTATATTATGTAGCTAATGGTCAATGCATATGGGAATATATAATTGTTCCTTACCGGGTTTAATGAAATGGAAGATGTGCAGTCTCAATGCGCATCTAACCTAGCTTACACGCTTACATGTCACACCATTTAGGCCACTGGCTATCTTAAGGTCAACATCTTCACCTTAACCCTTTCAGACTCATATGATGCAGAGTTTGCCAGATTAGAAATAAGAAATATAGTTCTCTCACTCTTATAAATACCTCTCCCAAATTAGTTTTCTGCCCACAGCTAACACAAAGACAACTGTAGAGGTTGAAGTAACTAAACTAAAGGTTTCTAAATACCCCTGATGGTAACAAAGGCTTTAAAGTATCCCTAATAGGCTCAAAATCGCGTCATATGTCGGAGAGGGTTAAAGGCGTTTGTACTCACGCTGAGGAAATCATCAGTGTTAGCCGTAGTTTGCCAGTACAGACTTTCGCCATACTACACTTACTTGGAACAGAAATATGGGGGCATTAGAGTCTCGCTCTTACTATTTTATTATTAATAATACTATTATTATTATTATTATTATTATTATTATTATTATTATTTTTATTATTATTATATTATGAAATGGAGGACTTCCTCTGGTTTCAGAAACAAGCATAGGGTAAATGGGCCAACATCTAGCCATGCAGCAGTTAACCAGGTCCAAACAAATGAGGCATGGCAGAGGTAGCAGACATTCTTGACGACCATATGGATTTGGAGGTAAGTTTGGTATAGGTAGCGAAACACATATCTTTGAGTACTATTGACTAGCAGATACTAAGCGTTGTTTTGCCTACCAAAATATTAGAGCCAAAAAGGCGTTTGTGAATAAACTCCGGCTGTTTTAGACCTGTTTATTTGTATTATAATAATTTGACCAATAAATATTCATATCCCAATCTAACTGGAAAGGCAGGACATGCCTAGGACCCAATGCAGGGCCAGGCAAGGCAATGATATCTGCATGACGCAAGTTTGGGTGGGTCTGTAGAAAATGTCTTAACAGATCTAAGCACCATAATAATTGATCTTGGCCAGGCTGAGCTACAAGGAAATTACAAAAATGTGAACTTGCCCACATCCACCACATACCAGAAAAGAGAAAGTACATGGTCCCAATTTTTAATAATATTGCCAGATGTGAGGGTCCTTCAGGAGCACCAGCAAACCTTACTAGGCTCCCCACTGGCTACGGCAGCAATCCCACCAGCACTTCAGGATAAAAAGGAAAAGCTTCAACACCTTGTGAGCCGCTTGATGCACATTGATGCTCACTTGGCTCTGGCCTTTCTCAAGAATTGCATTCCCATCCAAAATTTGCAGTACCTTTTGCACACATCAAAGACTTACATGAACACTGGCTGCCTCCAAGAATTAGACAACATTTTCTAAAAATCAGTGACCAGTATCATCAACGAGGACTTTCAAAATCAGACCTGGGCAAAAGCCAACCTCCCTGTCATTCTCAAGGGTCTGCAGATACGGAGAACCATAGATATTCCCTGTTTTTAATTATAACTCTTCCATTATTAGAACCAATGACCTTGTGGTGTCCATCTTCTCTTCTTAACCCGGAATGGCACTTAGCAGAATCGATTGACACCTGGAAGGGAAGTACAAGAGCAGGGGAGGAGCCTCAGGGTACCTTCAAGAGCAAGTAGAGAGCTTGAGATACCGTCTCAGCGTAGATAACACACGAGAGTGTCCTAAGCAATGCGAACCAGGAGGTTGCTAAAGTATGCTTTCAGGCAGCTGAGAGAAGTTAGAGAGAGGCAGGTTAGAAAGTGGCTTGTGGTTACTCAACAGCCCAATCCCACCTCTTGGAATTCACCTGGACGCTGAAACGCTCCGGGTTGCCATCGCATTCAGAGTGGGTGCACCAATTTACCACTCACAGACCTACAAGTGTGATGTATTGATGGATACTCAAGGTCACCATTCCGTGTCATGTAGTCACAGCACAGGCCGTCTGCCGAGTGCCTCAGCACTAAATGATTTCATAAAATAGGCCCTGCAGAGTGCTAAATGTGCATCAATCCTTGAACCACCAGGGATGGCTAGAGATGACGATAATCGGCCAGATGAGATGACCACTTTCCCTTATAAGAATAGCTGGTGCCTAATGTGTCTCCATATCTCAATGACCAACATCAACAGAAGCGCTAATGAAGCGGGTGAGGCCGCCTGGATGGCAGAAACTAGAAAACAAGAAGAATACCAAGCCCTCACCAGCTATCATCAGTTCGAGCCACTTGCGTTTGAAACATCAGGAGTCTTCGGCCCCAATACTCTCAATATAGTTAATTATATTGGGTGCACCATCAGGGCAGATACAGAAAAACCCCAAGAAACCTTTTTGCTCAAGCAAAGACTTGGAATGGCCATCCTCCAGGGAACTGCCACCAGTGTCTTGAGCTCAATAGGACTGGGCCATGGCACCATGTGAGGCCCATGAGTCATTGTATACCACTAATCTTTCTATGCTAAAAAAAAAAAAAAAAAAAAAATGTATTGTATTATATAATTATGTCGTTTGATGTACATAAAGAAAAGCAGATGTGGGTGATAGCTACAGTTGCTCGCACGTTTGGGGCTAGCAACGCATATTATGAAAAGCATGTATTGATCATAATAACTTGCATATTCTCTTACTTCACTTTACAACTTGTTCAAATGATAACAGGCTTTTCACAATAAGTATACGGAGGTCTTTAGAGAAATACAAAATATAACCCTAGTCGTTTTTGGGGTTTGTTGACATGCCACCCCCATTCTAATCAACGAATCCAAGTTGTCCAAACGTACTACTGTTATCATGAAATATCGGCTCAATCCTTAGATCATCTAACTAGTTGTTCGATTCAACAACCACAGCAGAGCTCATATTACTCAACTGCTAGGCCAATATTGCTCATTTTGGTGGTGCAATGGTTAAGGTGTCTAAAAATCTGTGCGTGATAACCCGGGTTCAAATCCTGGTGGATCACATAATTATATGCTTTCATTAATTTCATTAACGGGTGGATGGGACTCGTTAGCCTTGGTAGGCAACTCATCTAGGGGAGACAACCTTATACAAATCCGGGTGGATGGGACTCGTCAGCCTTGGTTGGCAACCTGTCTAGGGGAGTAAACCTGATACAACTCTGTACTGCTTACCTAAGGGTAAGGCAGGTTAGTGGATGGATTAGCCGAACACCACTGTAGAAAAATAGTGCAAACAAGATACACAGAGGGCCTCGGAGTCGGACGGATCCTAAATTGAGTGGTCAATCCTGTAAGTCCTTCACTAAACTGGCTCGGGTTGTCCCTCTCTCAGGGAATGGGTCCGCTTGGGGGCATTCTGTGTATGGCCACCCTCGTAAGGGGAGTAAGGCGTCCGGCAATAGATAGATAGATAGATAGATTAATTTCATTGGAGGTGTTTGGTGTTCTGGTGAAATTAATCAAAAATAGATTATCAGTAGGTTCAGGGATATTTCGAAGCGAGGCCGTTCTAAATGATCTGTGCCCCATGAATATTCTTTCCTCTAACTTAAACATTAAGCTACCATACTGCGGTGGGAATATGAACATGATTAGATTAATATCCAGTATTCGAGAATGGATAAGTCGTAGGCGTGTGCATAAACCTTTAACCGTCTTGGTGGTGTAATGGTTAAGGTGTCTAAAAATCTGTGTGTGATAACCCGGGTTCGAATACTGGTGGATCACATAATTATATGCTTTCATTAATTTAATTGGATGTGTTTGGTGTAGTGGTGAAATTAATAAAAAATATATTTTATGCTAGAATCATGAATTCAACAACAGATGTTAGGGTAATTTTAATCCTTACCCTTTTTAAACTTGTTATTGTAACAGAATTTTGTTGAACAAGCGATAAAGGATCCACCAGTTCCCAGAGATGATACCACAGGTGACACCGCAAACGATGCTGCCCCAGGCTCCAACCCCAGACACATCTCAAGCCTGGATAAGGAGCCAAGTTCACAGTCCTCCAGGCTCAAGGGTGCCAAAGTGGATATCAGAGTACCTTCGAGAATGCGATCGCCTGGCCACCCCAGTACCTGTGCCCCTCATGATACAGAGGGTGGAGTCTCCTATGCCCCAGCCAGAAAACCTTATTGGGCAAACAGAATGTCCCTGGTGCCAACACCAGACCGGGGCTCGAGAAGCGAAGAGGAGACAGCCACGGAAGCTGAGTAGCCAACCGGAACTGCGTCGCTTATCCAACCTGGCCCAGACATAGCCCAGGGAATCCCCAGATCCTAGACCCCTGACCTTTGCCTAGCTCCTGGATCAAGAAGACGTTCACAAGATGGGCCTCGGAGTGTGATTGGTTTACACCAACATGTGATTGGTTTACACCAACATAGCAAGAGGCCTCATGATCCAGGAGGTATCTTTATAAGGCCCAGAATCCCCACCTTCGACACACTGGTTTGCAGACGTGCCACGAGTACAGAGTCTCCTCTTCATTAAATCTGCCCCTTCCTCGGCAGACACAATGTTTGGTAAAAGGTACAAAAGACTTAAGGGATATCCTGAAAGAGAGAAATGACAGACTAATGTATGACAACCCTACTGAAAAAAAAATAAAAAAAGTGTTTCGACACCAATCCCAGTCGCCTGCCTACCCTACCCTCAGGAAGTATCGCTGCCTTCAGAATGTGACGAGCCAAAGAAAGTTGCGGGGACCTAGTGATTGCTGAGCCAAGCAACTATTTAAAGGAGCTGAGTCGCCAGTGGCAGATAGAGCTTCCCAGGATGGTACAAGTGTGGCATGAGGGGATCACCAGTAACGGAGTCTGAGGTGAAGGTTGTCGCCTCTAACAGCCCACTCCACATGTTGTTCCTGAAAGATACCTGTAGCAGACATCGGACACCGTCATGGTGCTGCCAACAACCCTAGCAGTCTTGTTCACCTGTTGTACCTGAAGGGCACCTGCAGCAGATGCCGGATGCTGTAATGGTGCTGACCAGCACCCCAAGAAGTCCTGTTCACTTGGGGTTCCTAAGAGATGCATGTAGCAGACGTCGGACACAACCATGCTGTTGACCAACGCCCTCTCCTTTATCAACCCATTGTCATATAAGAGACAGTTAACATGGCCTTCCTTCCATTTGTTCCTAAGATAACAGTCACTGTAGCCAAAAAATCCACTTGGATCACACACCCTTTTCTCCCCTTCACCTTTGGCCAGCTGCAGAACCCTTTCAAGAAGGCCACCTCTGGCCCTGAAGCTATCTGACCTGTTAATACCCTTGTCAGTGCCTCTTTGCATCTCGTGCTGATCTACCCCATACCAACCCATTCACTTCCTGCGAGCTTCTGTTTGTCCCCTTCATAGTTCCATAACGATATTGTACCTCTAACAGGACACTAGAGAAAAGCCAGCCCCCGGTACCCGGACATGTTGTATATGCATATAATTTTGTATTCCACAACTGTTTCCTGTATCGTATTACTGTGTATGTTGTATTTATTGTAGTTGCTGTGTTATCTTATTGTTTTAAATAAACTATATTACAATCATGTACGCTGATCGTATTCCAACTGTTAGGGATTTCTACTTGATTACGTTATCAAAGTGTCACTGGTTGTATTTGTGGCATTGATCTTATTATGGTGAATGCTATCTTTAACTATTTATGATTGAATATCGTATGCAATGTTATGAGCCTGGTATAGTCAATTTGACCTGTAGGCAGCTTAGTATCATATATACGAAAATATTATTGTCCATGAGTGCACAACACGTATGGTAGTGGAAAGTTCCTTCCTACTCATCCCCACTTGCTTCCGATAATCCCCACATTCCATTTTACTCCCTATTCCTCTAACCTCTTAGTCCTACCCCCCTTTCCCCCCCTTTCTCTCCTTCTCTCTAAACACCTCAAATTGTTCGTTTGGTTGACGTATGAAAGGTTTTGGTTATAATTAGTTAATACTGTATTAGTCTTGTCTAAGCATAAGTGTTGATTAACCCTGTCCGTCTCATGACGCTACCCACATCATATGGCGGTTCCGCCCAAATCTATCAAATGACGCTACCGCGTCATATGAACTTATCTCAATATCTCAATAATAATTTATATGACGCTTGTGTGTCATTTTGAGCTCAGTAAGTTAGGTAAGTTAGATCATAATCTGTCGATTGATGGGCAACCCAAAATTTCTCCGACTCCTAACGGTCCCTCAGTCTAAGATTGACTATCGTGGAGGAAATACGGGCGGTCTGCCTCCTCGTCAGTAAGTTAACTATTCCTGTCTGAGGGGGTTAACACATTAATCCAGAGAGTATCAAATGAGTTGATGATGAATACAGTTGGATAGTTTGAGCCCAGAGCAAGGTGATCCCAGAGTACATTTTGAGTAAGGAAATTAGTGTAAACACAACCACCATCTGGAACTGACCTGCCCTGTGTCCACATTTGTAAAATAATCACCATGAGTGGGATAAGTATAGCCTAGTGTTTTTCTATGTTCAATTGATTGCTTTCACTTACTCTCTTGGATGGTAATTATGTATTTATGTTGTCTAAGAGTGTCTTTAATGTTTCTCATTTTGATATTTTCACTATAATTAAATGGTGTGTAAAATTAATCTCATGTAAATAAATAATAATTAAATTTACACCTTTATCTTTGTGCGATTATATTTTTCTTCTGATTATGCTGTGCTAAAACTAAGTCAAAGTCACTAAAAATAACACCACGAATTTTCCGAGTGTTGTTTTAATTGCTTTGTGTTCATTTGCATCAATATATAGTGTTTGTAATTAATTAGAAATCTCAGAAAAACCTATTTTCCCCATTTTCGATCGATGTCGAGACAGTCGACCCGATAGTGGGGAGGGCTATGATTTGAAGACATTAGCCTAATCTAACAACCTTACCTAACCTATCCTAGTAATATGGGTGGGGGCTGCCGCCCCCACACCCCCGCTGGATGGGTACTAATCCCTTAGAAAAAAAACATTTGGCTGTCGATTATATTATACGCAGGCGAAAGAAAATTCGATGAAGTCTACGATGTTTACTCTGCAATCTCCAGCTTTGATTGTACGTTGATAACAGGAAAGTACCGTATTGACAACCTTGTTACGAGAATTACATTTGGTAACATTCAAGGAGACTACATCAGGACTCGTCTTCTTCTTACCTCTGACCAGGTATAGGCTATCCTAGAGTTTACTAGCCTATACCCCTTTGAAAGGACATTAACCTAACCTAACAACCTTACCTAACCTACTGTATGCTAGTATTATGGGTGGGGGCTGCCGCCCCCACACCCCCGCTATTTGACATCTTTGACAGATTTTTGGTGTATTTTTTCTGTGAAATCGGGTTTTTTCAAGTGTCGATAACGAAATTCCTCCATGCGGACTATAATGAAAAAAATATGGCGAGTCTATTGGTCCCTATTTTCCCTAATAAATTGGTTCTAATAAGGCGGATGTAGTGTCCTTGAACATTATCTTACATTTTAGTAGCATACAATAATCGGTTTTTCCGAGGGTTAAAAGAAATTTTCATAGGATCTTTAGAGCTGTCGATAACTGAAAGTACCATAATGACAACCTTGTTACGAAAACATTTTAGTACCATACTTTTTATTAGGTTTTGCCGAGGATTAAAACACATTTTCATATGATCTTTAGAGCATATAAATTCTATATTTATCTTCAAATATATAGCAAAAAATAGTGAGTGGTATTAAAATAATATTGAACCTCGATATTTTATGAACTTGCCAATTTTTTTCACCTACCAAGGTTTTAGTGACTAAGAAGATAGTCACTAGTTTTGTGGAAGTTTAACATGCCACTTTATCTTACCTGCAAATTATAAGTCATAGTTACCACAGCTTGTGAGGCTAAGTAATACGTCCTTGTTTTGTGGTTTTAGTGGAATGTGTGCTTATGTTATGGGTTCTGAACCTCGGTCGTAACGTAACACTACTCCCAGTCAAACACCCTCTGATTAATACCTTAATAACATAAGCACTTCACTATTACTAGACAATTTTACAATCCTATCATGCTAAATTTAAATTATTCCTGGATATCAATGAACAAGCTTATTGAACTTCCAAAGGATATGTGGGAATTCAATTATTAAATTGACATTGTTCACCACTTTGATTTCGAACAATTCTTTTTTAGTTGAATAAAATCGTATAGCGTTAATCAGGCGCCTTCAGAGCGAGCTAAACAAAGCAATAAGTATGACATGATTAATTTAGGTAACTGTACAACCACTCTGAGTACAGTGTCAGTACTGTACATACACGCTCTAGTGATCACCGACCAATAGTGACTAGGTTAATTCACGGCCCTAAAATATGTACACAGCGTTGATTACAGACCTTGCATATCGACAATAAGACGCGTTGTGCTAGTTACAATACAAAGCACTTACCGGGGAGGTCTATAGGTTGATGTGTTGTCCAAGAGATATAAAGTGTGTGACTGGTTGGTAACATGATTATCACACGATGCTAACTTCACTGTGGACCCGGCAACACCACACCAATGAACTCTTATAACACTGACGGGAAACATGTAAAAGTACCCATAATCAAACAAAAATAAGCCATATTATTCCCAGGCACGTTCATCGCCAAATACTACAATACTACGTTGCTCTTCGAACAGTGTAATGAAGCTTCAAAGCATTATATTTTTTTTCAGATTATGGATTAGCTCTTTTATGTATTAGTTCGTTGTATGATGACTTTAGGATTGGAAAACCACACATAGAAGAAAAGAAAATATACGTCATACAACGCCGCCATTATTTAATTCACTAATTAGTGGTGTACTATCAACGACAAAAGTTCGTTCCCCTTATCAGCCACCGTGTGAATCCGAAAGACCTAGGGATCGAAAAAACGAAGCATTTGTTGAGTGTAGATTGCACTTCTTTCAGATGCTTCGTATTCGACCCTCAGGTGCTTCGGATTTAGTTAGTGGTTGTTTGGTGGAACAAACTGCCATCGTTGAGAGTACTGTACAGTACATGATAATAAGGATCGAAGAGCTGTGTGTAGTTAATATACTTTAAATTCATATTGTGACGCACCCAGTGTGTGGCAACGCAACCTGATTGTACTCCTTGGTACTCCACTGTGCCGCCGCGGTGCGGTGCCGTGTGCCGCTGTGCCGTGCTGGCTGCTTATATTGAGTGTGACAACGTATAACTATGTTCTTTGTATCTCTGCAAAGGTCTCGTCATGTGCTAACCAGTGGTGGGTTTTGTTTTAAGCCATGTCGAGACCTTCCATTTAATATGTAGTATCAATAGAGAAGTTGATAGATAAGACAATAGGAATTCAGAGAGAGAGAGTGAGTTAGTCTTCAGAGCGAGAGGGTAGCAGCGCGCCGCGCTGCCGGGGGGGTGGTTGCCAGACGTATGGACTGGTTGGCAGCCTTGCGCTTATAGCTAGGCGCGACAGGGTTGGTAGTCCATTGCCGCCTGCCTATGCTGCCTGGGCTGCCCATGTTGTCGTACTGCACATTGCCTGGAGGCTCGCTGTGTGCTCTATGACCAGGTTGCCTAGAACCTTTGAGATTCTAACATCCCTTGCCCTCTCTCCCAATTTCTCACGGTTGCACTCTTTCTCTCTGACGACATTACTCTCATTTCATTCTTCTCTCTATTTAAATGCATACCCTTCCCTTGAGGTCCTAAAGGAGTTTCAGCACTCACCTCTCGTATTACTCTTAGGACAAGCATATATTTACATGTATTAGATTTAAGGGGTTAATGTGAACAGCGATCTTCTTGATGAGGATAGTTGGTGAACGTTCTACATGTTCACGAGTTATATGCCCAGCTCATCATCCAATTTGTGACTAGACTAGTGCCATGTGTAAGAGCCCGACCATGCCCAGGAGTTGTCTGTAGAGGGGCGAGGACTTAGCCTTGATTTGCCTACCGAGCCAGGAGCGAGTGCAGTACCAGAGACTACAGCTCGCTCGTAGTGCCGGTATAGTAGAGTAACGTAATTTATCTTTTCCTGGGTTCTCGCTTTCGGTGCTGGGACTCGTTGTTCCTGTGACTTGGCCTGCTAGCTAGAACACATGGGGATGATGAGTGGGTGATATCTTTATTTTACTATGCATTGCAGCTCTCTTTAAGTATATGTATGTAACACTTTACAATACACATTACTCACACACAAGACAACACTATTAATACTTTCATGTATCAATTAACTGCACTGTCGTTTTGCTGCTGTGTCCGGAGTTCTGTTGCGTAGGGCGCATACGGACTCAGAGGGGAGACAGAGTGAGAGAAGCGAAGTAGCCTATGCGGTAGTAGGCTACCGGCGCAGTACTGTTGCCTGCAACCTTTTAGTTATTCCAAGTATAGATTCATTATTACAATAAGTGACTACTATTTATGTTCCTTCCATGTGTATTATTAGGTATCTACTGGATCATGAACATCTTGTATGCTACATGCTAGTGCATGTTAGTAGGGGACAGTTATTCTAGTGCACGCGCTTTCAAGTAGGCGTGTACATTTGTCATTTAGCATTTCACTGTCATACCTTTAGCCTGCTTCTATTCTACATTATTAGAGGCTTAATATTAACGTAGTTTCTTGAGTATTGCATTTCTTTAGTAATAACGTAACCTATAAATGTCTGAGGGAGTTTAGCCTCATAGCCTACCCCTGTTGTACACTTTCGCCGAGTTAAGGTACCTCGTTACCATAGACGATAACTCTGTAGGGCGTTGGTGCTTTTGTTGTCTGGAGCATATAG
>JBAKBP010031383.1:0-24494 GCA_037953745.1 Lithodes maja | reverse complement strand
AGTAGCGTTAACGTTAATTCCCAATCAAAGAGATAAGTACATAATAGTAGCGTTAACGTCAATTCCCAATCAAAGAGTTAAGTACATAATAGTAGCGTTAACGTTAATTCCCAATCAAATAGTTAAGTACATAATAGTAGCGTTAACGTCAATTCCCAATCAAATAGTTAAGTACATAATAGTAGCGTTAACATTAATTCCCAATCACATATCTCACTAACCAACATAACGTAAGTGTTTACACCGAACACACTTAACACACTTATATAATCTGACTGACAGTCACAAACCCATTATAATACTTCACCCCGTCTTCCTCCAGCTGCAAGTTCACCTTCCCAACTCCAAATGAGACTGATTTGAATGCCCACTACTCGGGTCTTATATACTAAACAATGATTGTGTAGGAACGAATCAGGAGGTGGGATATGGTGCGTGCCCCAATCACAGCTCCTCGAGTTGCGTAGCAGGTGCGTGGTCCAATGGAGTCTCCTGGCGTCGATCATACGTCATAGCGTTGGGTCATCGAAGTAGTTTGCAGGGTCCCCTATGACGCACGCAGGTGTGAAGGCTTGTTTGCTGGTATGCAGACGAGCTGGTTTCCCACTCACTGGTTCGCTCGCTGGTCTGCTTCGCCGCCTGGGTATTTTGGCACTCCTTCAACTCTTAATTCTAACTCTTAAATAAACATACAGGGCTCCGTATGTCAGAATATATATATATATATATATATATATATTTATACAGTATATATCGAGGGGAGGTGTGACAGAGTGGTCTTGCCACTGGACTGATAATTCAATGGATAGATAGAAACATCTCATATTTAGATCTGTGGAGAATGTTATTGAAAAAAAAAAACAGTATCGTAGCTACTAACAAGCCTAACCAACAACACTTAGTTCAACACCCCTAATCCTAACCTATATGGTAGGGTGTTGTATAATGTCATTTCCTCCTTAAGGGGAGGAAGACAATTTTTCTGGACCCCCTTCTCCCTAATGATTAGCCCCACTAGTTTTGAGATTATAAGACATTCGGCCCATTAGTTTGTCGATTTTAACACCTTTCGCCCCATTTCGTTGTCAATTTTAATACCTTTCGTGCCATTTAGGTGTCGATTATTTCCTGGCGAGCGTTAGCGAGTCTGCAATTTTAAGAGGAACCGGCCTTCGGCCGGTACATTATTCTACCGAAAAATGTACAAATTTACCTTGAAGGGGGTTCTACGGGGTGTTTTTCTAAGCTTGATGGAGGTCTAGCGAGGAAACTAAAAAAATATATGAATAAATGAATTAATAGACCAAACAAACGGTCAGTCTCCCCTTAACCTTAGTTCAACACCTAGCCCTAACCTATACGATAGGGTGTTATATGATGTCAATCGGTCGTTGAGGATGACGAAAAAAGCCACCCGGAACCCCTCTCCTACAAGTGCTCCAGATTGTTTTCCACTTCGCCTCCCTTGGAAAGTTGCATCTCCCCAAGATGCTTCCAACATTTCCAGGGTCGCTATTTTTCCTCCCTTGTTATATATTCAAGATGGTTGAATTTTCCCAGATGCCGAAGCGTCTGTATGTTTCATGATTTTTCCGACACCTAGCATTATATTGCGATATTTTGTAGATGCTTGATAAATAAATGTGAAAATATTAGGCCATATAATAAATGACCACGAATTTGAACGTTTCTCTATTCATATATATATATATATTTTATGATTTCCATAAACTGTTTTGGAAGTTGACACATTCAAAACAAGGCAAAAGTACTGTTTGAACTTTCTAAAGCTCCTAGTCAGTGGAACCACAAGTTTTGCAGATCATAATTAATTACCTACATTTAATGTGATATATTCTGGTTGGTATGAGATGTTGTGATAATAATACTGTAATAGTTGAAATAACAGTTCAGTATAGAGAATATGCTGAATTTACTGAGTACTCCATTTGGCATTAGCCATATAAATTTCCGGGATACAATAAACACTGTGCGAACAAACATTTTCACTGGACCTGTTTTTCCCCAATGCTACAAAAAAAAAAAAAAAGGGACAACAAAAATATCCCTTCTGCAACGCAACAAACAATGCAATTTTTCACGGGTTATGAAGGTATAACGCTGTAGATATATATCTGTGAAGCAATGTGTTGAAATATACGAGAGAAGCTTTCAGCAATACAGTAATATAACATCATAGTCAGACATACAACAGTGTTGCACAAGAGTGAAAGATTAACATTCCGGGATTTTAGATTATGAAGCAATCAGATTGGAATCCCATAATCCAAAATCATTAAATAGCCAGTATTTTCGCGGTAACGGGGTTTTCGTGAAAGGTTCTTGACGTTTGCGGATGTAATATTGTATTGAACAATGAAAGTATAATAGGATTCTAAAATATATATGAATTTGTACATGTCCCGCATTTCCCGAATAATGAATGCGGCTTAATGACACTCTGGAAAATGTAATGTTTTCTCTCACTAGGATATATAACGGCATTTCTCTAAAACAAAGTTGGGCCATCTCTCTTGTTGCATATTAAAAGAGTTTATGCTACAACATTTAGGACTATAGGTGGAGAAGAGTATGCATACTGTAAGTGTAATATTTTCCAACTACAAATAAATGTTGGTATATTTTGTAGAGCTATTGTTGATAAGGCTTATTTGGTATTACTTTTAGTGAACAATCTCCCGATATTGTTCTCTATATACTATTCTTGTCTATATCATTAAAGGTATAGAGAACCTCAACTCATTCTTTTTTGGTCTCTTGGTATTTTTTGACCGGATTTTCAGTTCACTAGCATACAACAATGACCTCAAAAATAGGGTTACATGAAAAATAGAGGAACATAATCCGAAAAAAGATGGGGCTTTGTAAAAATTTACATACGGCCGGAGCAGGTGATTTTCACATTTGTTTTTTTACTTGCTCTATCTCTGTGAAACAAAGGGTTAAAGAAGACAAAAAATGTGTGGAAAAATAGTACCTGCTCAGGCCTATACAGGGACACCAAAATTATATTCCCACCTGGTCTATGGCTTTTGACAGTGATAAGATGAATTGAAAGTGTATTTGTATATTATTTTCAAGTTCCCTTTGAGAAGACATTTTCACGATTTTCAACTGTTTCTGTAAAACAAAAGGTTAAGAAAAAAAAATTGCGGAAGAAAGTTCGTGTTCTGGCCTGTACGGAAACACCAATATCTTGTTCCCAACTGGGCTGTGGCCTGGACTGTGACGACAAAGTGAAGATATTTTTGCGCTGCAATTCAGGATCGAGCTGTGACTGCTTGCAATGGTGTGTGGAGTTTTGAGCGCACGCGGGTTGGGCAGTTTGGTGGCCCCTGGTAACCCTGGCTACTGCTTTCTACTACCACATGTCATCCCGGGATATGTGGTCGCATTATCTAACCTCCTCTACTGCTGAACGGAGAACATGTAAAAATAATTCGCAGAATAGGTTGGACACTGTCTCTACATGGATTGCTCTAGTGACTGAACAGATGAACAAGACTATATACGATTTACCTACTGTGCACCCCTTTCTCTTTACCGGTAAGGCATCTGTGTAATCTACCCCTGTAACTTTGAATGGATGTACTTCCTGAACCCTCAATTACGGCAATGAGGAGGCCTGTACAGCACGGTATGATGCACCTTGTAATCTCTTGCAGGTGATGCATCCCCTTAAAGCTTTTTTTAATAGCTATCTAATCATAGGGATCTACCATTTATATTTATCCATCTATTGCCAGAAGCCATGATTCCCGAAGGGATGGTCAAGATTGAATCGCCCCCATGCACCTCTGTCCCCTGTAAGCCAATGCCTCTCCTCCCATCCAACACCGCTTTCACTCATATACCTATCAACTCCATCCTTCCACCTCACTCTCATACACTCTCTTAGTCATTCTCTCGCTTCCCATCATTTCAGTCTTATATAATTTATGTCGTATCTAATACCACAACAGTTACACACTTTATGGCAGCATTCACTAAGGAGAGTGACTATATGTGTGTATAGGGTATAAGGATAGGGTACTTGGCATCATCATGCAAATCTGACATGTGTACCCTACCCCTATAGCGTATCATTCCTCGCTGCAATCAGAGGCCTAATTAACTGCTTCACCATTTCACTGGGTATGCCTTGTCCTGTTGACAAAATGTAGTGGTGCTCCTCAGGGTAAACTAACCCTTATACTGTATACATACATACATACACATTTAAAGATCACTTCATCCACAAGGAGTGTGGCTTCAGTCCTTTTACTGTAGTACAGTACAATAAAGTCTTGCTACAACACTGCCCCATCATGTTATCACTGTACCTGATGTTGGTATAGCGATGACAGTGTACCAGCAAGACTCAACAAAAGAGTCCCCTGAAGCACTTATACCTGCAGTACCCACACCAAAACAGCCTCAACTGTGCTACAACAAGGCAGTAAGAAGAAATCCCTGTAACTTCTACAGGGGCTGACTGCACCACCAAAGTGGGCATTAGGGTCACCACACTCCTACGCCAGAGAGATATTGGCTGACTTATGCCAATGGGTGGTGAGAGCGAGACACTGGGGAATCATGGTGTACACCACTGCCTTCACCACTGTCAGAACCAAAAAAAATAGAAACAAGATTAATGATAAAAGTAAATTGAAAACATTATCATGACTAATTCTAACACTGTCAAGTAAGCTGGCATTACCTTCTGTATCTTCTTTCTCAGAGCCCTAATAAATCTTAATGCTCATGTCATAACAAAGGAACCATACCGGTCCAAATTCAATATGGTAGGAAGGGCTACCAATACTGGCAATGGCAGGGTCTCTCCAAGACTCATATAACAACCCACAGTGGTGTCCCCCATCCTATGTATCAAACCAATATTTAGCCATAGCCCTTGGTGAGGTAGCCATGTGGTCCCTCCTCACCAAAATTAAGCATCAACTCAGAACATGTATGAAATCCCTCTGGTGAACATATCACTGAGGTTGTCTTGTATGGACACACAACAAAAATGAGCATCAGGAACCAATGACTATCTCGTCTGCTCAATTCTGAACTTAAGTGGACAATATATTCCTACCAGACAACCAGTATAGGATACTCTGGCTGTCTGACCAAAGGTAAACATCATCTAACATAACCTCGTCCGTGAAGGTCTTGCATATATATCATAAGAGACAACTTGATAAAACAGCCATCAGTTCCATATTTGGCATGGTGAGAGATTCAATAAGCGCCACTTTAGCCATGGCCATCACGAACTTACTACCCTCATTACAAATCATATATGCCGCTACACCAAATGCAATGGAGGTAGCGTCACTAAACCTGTGCAGCGTTACCTTTCTAAAGAGTAGTGACCTGATGAGGAAACATGATGCCTGTACTACTTGCCATGTCTTGATTAATACCCTGCTAGTTAGCTCTCATGCCATCAATAACCAGTACGTCCCACCCACATTAAAATTTCCATAAAGTCTTGCATGAACCTCCGGGCCCTGATGTTTTCATGATAACTTGCTTGCTGAACTCCCTGATCGAAGACCTTCCATCCAACCGCGTCATCCACAGATTGTACATGTTCACAGATGGTAAACAACCTTCTTGCACCACTTGCAGGTCTTCCTAAGGCAGTCCACAAAATCGATATGCATGTCACTCTTATCCATCAAACGCATATTCATGTTGTAGTCGAAAACGGTATCAGGTTTCATGACAGTATTTCGGACTCACTCGCCTGTGACACAGTCCTTTACACCCAGCTCCTCTTGCTTCAGGAGACTGCGCGCGATCAGATGAGTGACTTGGACCTCCTTCCATCTCGAGAGCTACTGAGTGAATAACTGAGATTCCCGCGCTCACTGCTTTCCATAGTACGGATATTGACCACCAAAGGACCCCCCGGACCAATTTTTCTGGCACAAAATATGATTACATGCCTGTACGGCAACCACAGTGTTGAGTATTATTATGTATGACATACATGTACGGCAACCACAGTAAAAGGGTTAATAGTTTATGTTTATTGTTGAAATATGCCATAAGTTCAAAGTCAATTCACAGATCATCAATCAAGATAGAAACTAGACACTTTCTCGCATTGTTAAGCTGAACCGGAAATTGTAGCAGAAACACTATTCTCTCATTATAGTCTCAAAAATAAAAAATTCTCAGTATTCGAGAGTGCATTCTGTCATTTAATTAATTTATTGTATTATATGACGATTTTATTAATATTAGGAAGGATCTGTTGTAGTCAAATGATTAAGTGAGATGGAGTTTAACCCTTTGCTTTCTACTGGTTATCGTAAACTAAATAAAATTGTCTAATACCAACCAGCATAACAGGAAGAGAGGCGCCGAAAATACTGAAAGGGTTATCGTGAAGGTGAACAGTAGTCCAATCTCTGTTACAAAGTACCCATAGTTTCTGTAGGTAATGGCGATCCAGCTGCTCGACATTCTGCCTCCCTTCTGCTTTATCCAATAAACTCTCCTCTGCTCATTGCCTCCACTTATGTTAAAATAGGACTGGATAGGCTATCAACCCTATTGGATTATTAAGCCAGAACTGCAGCCTTTCTGCGAGAACCTCAGTCCCTTCCCTTGCCTCCACTGTCTAATACTACACATTTATATTATTCGACTTCAATTTAAAGTGTTGTCGTATTTTCTATCAAATGTTATCTTGGATTTATGATGGCAGATTTTTATAATGTACCCGTTCTCTCTAAATATTCCCTCCAAATATTATATTTAGCATATATTTTTGAGTTCATCATTAATTTGGTATGTCCATCAATACGAAGTTATTGCCCATTTCTTTCAGGCTTACTGATGCTTGTTTTTGTTTGACGGGAAATAGGCCTACTCCAAAATTTGAAAGTAAATGTAAGAAAAAGAATAAAAGATATTCTGGAATGTCATACGGTCTTTCGATTTCCTATGACAACACTGTACACTTGGTCATAAAAGTATCTGCACCCCTACGCTGATCATCTGGTGTGTACAGCTCGATAGGGTTGGCACCTCTACCTGCAACTATATCCATGTGTCAGAGAGGGTCTTCTCTCTCTCTTCGCTGCAATGTTGAATCTTCTCGCTATTCTATCGCTACTACAATAATCAGTGTTTCTCAGAGCTCTCCCAATGTATATCACCTCCTCTATGTACCTGTCTTGCAACACAACCCCACCCCTACACTGTGCAACTCTCCAACCCAAGAGTGAAACGTTATTCTCAGTCGTTCTTCTATTCAACAGCTGAGCTCTGGAACTCTCTCCCAGAATCAGTCTTTCCCTCTTCCTACGACTTAAATATCTTCAAACTCTGTGTGCCCAAGCATCTTGGCTCGAACGTCCCTTGATTTTGGCCCTGTCACTCTTGCAACTCTGGGGGAGGCACTCGCTATAAGTAATTCTGCCTTTTGTTTCCCTCACTCGCATAGAACAACAAAAATGGTTGAAACACTAGAATATGAGTAGATACCCTAGAAACAAGTGCAGAATATAACAATAACAATGAAAGGGTGAACTGAGGAAAACTGGAGCCAGGAACAAGATATAAACAATAAAGAAGTAGAGAAGTGAAGGGACAAGGGAGGAGGAGAATGGAGAGAATTGTATTTAAAATATACGAAAAGGGGTAACTATGACTATGACTATGACTATGGAGGGGCAATCAGTGACAGTAGAATAGTAAATTGAAATAAAGCTGCATCATAAAATAAACATGTTGGGCAAAGATAAGGAAAAGGACTGTTAATGGTGAAGGATAAGGCATAGGACGGACAGATATTTGTATGAGAATGAATGAAAATAAATCACGGTTTAGAAATGTGTGAACAAATACAAAGAGTCTTACTACCACAATTCAATTCAAGTAAAAAAAAAGTGTATTGTCACAAAGTACATAAATTTACATTTTTCACACAATTACATTCACAATATTTACTCCGAGACAACAGATTAATTTCGTCCCATTGTGTCTGTATATTTCAGCTAAAGAGTGTCTAACTAAAGCAAGTCGTTACAGCCTAGAAGATAGATAATTTATCACAGTATAATTATGTAGGTGAAAGATCATAAGATATGGTTCAGTAATAACCGAGAAATAGCAATTCTCAATAAGTGTCGCCCTAACCAGAATAAGAAGTAGTAAGAAGAACAACAACGCCATAAGTGGCGTCTAGAGGTCCTTCGCATCGCGCGGACCTATAAAAACTTAAACGATATTCCGATTGTGTATGCCACCTCAGATATTGTAAGCGATAGACAATAGGATCCGTGGTAATGAACAAACGAATAGCTTATTATTAATATTAACTTAAACAATTGTCCTAGTCATCCTTAGTAAGGATATGGTCCTCTGATTAGCTTTAAACCATAATATGTTATCATAGTATACATTGGGCCCATGAACTATCATATAGTGTTACAGGCATACACATAGGATTTTAAATAACAAGTAATTGCACAAAATGTTCTCTTTTACAATTAATAAAATCAACAGATAGTATGCTTGAATTAAGAAAGATTGTGCATATATCTTGTGAACAATCTTATACTGATAGCGAAAGCTATAATTTATTACTCAGCAGTTACTGCAAAGAAGTTGAGAACAGTTCCCATGCAGGCAAATCTGAAGCAAACTAACCAGATAACGGAGAATGTACAGAAATAAAGAAACGGATGTGAGGGGGAGAATGTGGTGGCAGTCTAATGAAAAAGATTCAGCAATATCCACCCTTCCACGGTATTTCATCAACCTTAGAGTTGAACTGCGGAGTGTGCAGCTTAAAGATGCTTTAGAAGGCAGAATTGTTTTTCTTCTAATGACTCAATTTGGCATCTAAACAGATAGGACACAAGCTCATTTAACAGTTTTTATATTTTCCCCTGGGTGGGAGGGGACTACACAAGATCTAGAGCAGAATTTCCCAACCATTATTGCTGCGTGTCATGAGAGGCAACTAAAAGGGGCTGGTCTGAGTCACCATGACTGACTGTGTCCATAGCATTCGGCTGTGAACACCCCAAATGCGGCCCAACCATTGGTGTGTCTGGTTCTGGTAACGAGTTGCTTGCATCTTGATTGACAGTTTCATCGGAACTGTGATGACTTACAAAAATAGGGAGCCTAACTAGGCTACCGGAGGTGTTATGAAGGGATGACTATGAGTCCTTAGTCAGCTTGATGACTAACAACAACAACAACAGTTTGATAATCTGAAACTTATGTTCTTCAGTTAATCTCAGCTGAATCAACTTTCAGAATTATGGTTGGATATTGGTCTTTAGCCAAGTAATGTTTACACAGAGGGGTTCTGATTTCAACTAATGCTTCTCAAGATAGTGTTTCCAACTAATACAATACAGGGGCGCACTGTACCCCGATACAGAGCACATACACATAATCTCCCTTCAATCTCCTCCAAGAACCGCAACAATCAATGTCCACCAACCAGAACAAACTATCACAACCACCACAAAACTATAACAATTACCATAATGCTACCACTACCACTACCCAGCCACCACAACCACGAAACTACCATAAACATCAGAACCACCACCAAACTACCACAATCACCACCACCGAACTACCACCACAACCACATACTCTACCCACCAAATACTAACCACAACCACCTACTTAAAAAACAACCATGACTATCAAAACTACCTCCACCATGCACCATCACCACGGCCAAGCACCACCAATACCACCACAACCAACACCACCACCACCACCACCACCACTGCCACCACCACCACCACTGCCACCACCACCACCACCACATTCTTGTGTACATCGCCGAAGTACGTCTCATGCATTGGCGGGGACATTCACAAGCATTCCTGAGCATTCCTGCATATCGGCGACACCCTCGTGCTCCCTCGTGCTGAGCATACCCATGGCGGGTATACTTCCGACGAGTCACAAGACACACGTCTTATTACGTCGTCGATTATTTGCCGATGCATTTGGCGACTATTCTTATGCAACAGTAAATCCTCGTACGACGGTTTGGTTCTCATCATCGTAACGCATTTCCTCTGAGAAACAATCGCCGATAACAAGAGGACTTGAGAATGCCTCGCCCGTGCGTCGGCGAATATTTACCGATGCTTGCGAGTAGTCTTGCACATCGTCACCCCTCGTGCCAAATTTTGAACAATCCAAAGTTGCTCGCGAGTCTTGCGACGCCGGTTACGACACAAGTGACCCGCCGGCGGTGTAATGAGATGATTTGAGATTTAGTAAAGACATGATACAACAGTGGTCAAAAAGGGGCAATCATGTGGGATCGGCGAGGAAAATCATGAAAGTGGGAAAGGGGCTTAACGTAGACATATGCTAAATCTAAATTTAGTTGTTTAATTTTCTGGTTTTGTCTAAGCAATCTTTTGCCATCAGTAGCGTTGTTTGTTTATAATCATTTGCAGGAATATGACTACTGCCAAAGATTCGTGCACGAATAAAGTACTATAAGATTTATAATAATAATGGTTTTATTGTTGGTGGTAATCATTGTGTGGGTGGTGAGGAGATGGTGTTATATGGAGGTAGTGATGTTGATGTTGATGGTAGCGATGGTGTGGTTGGTATCGGTAGCGCCAACGAACTTTACAAAAATTTTGATCCTTGACTTCTCCCTAACTCAAAAGGGCCTAGAGCAAAAAGTGGCTTTAAATATCCACACCTACTTCCTGGTGGACTCTTCCCAAATGATAGAAATCTCAGCCCGATTGCTTTCATTCCTTTTGAGTTATAAGAAGTGAAGGGGTCAAGATTATTGTCAATTTCGTTGGCGCTACCTATAGTGATGTTGTTTTCCGTGTAACAATACTGTTGTTGTTGTTGTTGTTGTTCCCTAAGCTGCCTGGCCGAACAGCCCCGAATCCTTAAGGAAGGCCATGGCCACGGTCGGGCTTTCCCACAGAGCTCTCAAAGAGTGTAAATTGTGTTGTTGGCGTAAGTGGTTGTGTGAAATGCAGTGTTCTATGATGTGTTTAATGGTATGGGGTGCTCTGTTACAACCCGGGCAGGTGTCGACGACGGAGTCATCCAGTCTCTTCTGATAACAATACTGTTGTTATAGGTGATGAAAATAAAAACACAAAAAGAATAAAATAGAAAATAAAAATAACAAATAGGAAAAATGGGGATTGGGCCTGAGCATATAGATAGATAGATAGATAGATAGATAGATAGATAGGTGATGAAAGTTAATTTTTGCCTTGATGGCTATCGTAATAATCTAGCGTATTCGTTGTAGAGGTAACGATAACTATTGTGGTGGTAGATATTTGGATGAACGGTGTACGGTAGAAATAATTGACCACTTGCGAGTTTCGTTCTATAAGGAAGTTGGAGCTGTAGACATTGATATTTAGCAGAATTACCAGCTAAAATACGGTCGTAGTACATTGATAAATACATAAAACCCAATTCAACATGCCATTTATCCATCAGAAACGTACATTATTCTTGCATTTCTGTTTAATATCGATGTTAAGGCTTCAACTTCCTTATAGCCTGAAACTCGCAAGTGGTCAATTGCAGTGACTGTGGTGGATATGATGCCGCTTTTTAGCATTTTGGTGTTATTTTTAGCATTTTGGTGTTATTTTTAGCATTTTGGTGTTATTTTTAGCATTTTGGTGTTATTTTTTCCCCCATATTAACCATATTAATTACTGTTTGATATCCGATAAAAATGACACGGTTGAACTCTGTGGTATAATTTGAATATATTATTACAACCCAGGAATGAGATAATCAGATTAAAGCTGGTGGTATAAGTAATCTAAAGGCTTTAATTTTGCCGATAACCTTTTGTATTATTTATATTATTTGCATAGCGAGTATAACATTAAATACCGCATGGATAATATTACGGTCACGTTTCCATGCATTTGCTATGTGCGATAATATACCAAATTATAAAAGGAATTAATAATATTAATTAATAATGTTAATGAATAAATATGTGAATAATAATAATAATAATAATAATAATAATAATAATAATGAACTTATATATATAAAACACTGCTACCACCACCACCACTACAATCTGTAAAGAATAATAACCATTATCAATAACGATACTACGATAACAAGTATTTAAACGTATAGATAATAATGACACATGGTAAAAGGAAGCTGAAGCTTCATTTATAACCCATTTGTGAATAATGAAGGTATTAATATATGAATGTGATAACCTATAACAACTCCCTACAAAGTCAATTATCCCCAAGCCCGATGTACCCTGCCACAGCCTGGCATACCAAACAGGACAGTAATTATTATAACAATCCAATTCCTGGGCTGCCGGCCACGTACCACAAATAATTCCACCCTAATGAGGACTGCATAATGAACGAGTCTGTTGATGAGGCAGTGTTGATGAGGTTCTGTGTTGATGAGAGACACACTATTGATTAACCCTTTGAGTACCAGCAACGTGTGTTATATTGTATTCTAGCTCATATTTAGACGATATTACGTAGCTTAAGAAGGATCTGTGGTAGCTCAAAAGGTTGCTCGAGATAGTTGGAAGCCTTATTATTGCTAGAGGTCCTTCCTAAGCTGAATAAAATCATCTCATAGTTGCCAGAATAGGATGAAAAAGATGTCACTGGTATTGTACGGGTTAAACTCTGCTGGCGAGACACGGTGTTGGTGAGGTTCTGTGTTGACAATAGACAGTGTTCATGGGATTTTGCGTTGATGCGACACAATGTCTATGAAACGAAGTGTTTCAGGAAGACATAACTGTAGTGTTCCAGTGGCGCAGGGAAAACAACACGTAGTTCAATTAAGAAAACTTCCAATTTATACGATACAGAGATGATAATGTCGTTAAAGAGAATACAAATTACGTAACATAATCCAACCACATAATGCAACGGAAACACAGTGTGTTAGTGTCATAAAACATATGAGATTCAGTTGAACCAGGTTAAAGTTGCAGCTGCGAAACGTCTAAAAGGTTGGCTTCTGCGTAAATTTATAACACGCGTGAAATGCCAATGATAACGCTCTTTAAATCTCTAGTGCTACCGCGGCTTGACCTTTCAAGTCCGCGGGTTGCCCCAAGAATTGAGTGGTGGTTAAAATTATAACTTGTTGAAACAATGGTGCACTATTGAGTTAATGGTTATCCATGCTGAAGTACAATACATTTTTCATATACTTATTATTCAGTTAAAATATTTCATGATTGCCAAACATTGGTTTCCTTTCATTAACTACAAGGGTCGACTATATTAATTTTCATATGTAATATTTACTTATGTATCATAATTTTCTTTGTGGACTGGTCTGTAGGTCGAATTGCAGATGCAATAGAAAATAACTAGAGACATTACAAAAGTATTCTGTTATAAGTGTCCTGTTTGGGTGGGGGCACTGGGTTTGACAGGCTTTAATTTATTATACAGTATGTATGTATGATCATGACCGCAGGGGACTGTCTATAATAATTTGTGTGCATATATTTTAGATAGAAAAGGAAGTAATCCTCGACCTTATATTTTATATTAACTCTTTCAGTGCGGGCATTTTGTCCTAATTTTACCTTCATTCACTGCACATTTTCATGTATAAACAAGAGCCAAAACGTAATACAATGATATATCCCTGAAAGTACAGTAATAGCGCTTTCCAATGACACCTGAATCATCTCTGTACGGCGTCTGGTTGTCTTGCAACTGTCTTGCAATGGTCAGCCAAAATCTCTAAAAATGAATGGTGTTGAGCTGTTTTAACTGTGTAAGCTGTTATCATGTGAAAGACATCTCTGAGTTACCTCCTATGTGCTGGCCCAGACTTGGTGCACAATGGATGAAGGCGTCCCATGCTGACTGCAACAGCTTGCCTCGCTCCCAGGCTACAAAAGAAGCGATTTCGGTGTTCGTCTGGTGACGGGTGCCGCAAATTATGCGTTAAGGCACGGTGTTTTATATTAAGATAAGTCGTCAAACATCATAATATGGTTAACTTCGGATCCACAATGGTTATAAAATGAAGTCAAAAACTATTTCACTATTGCGCAAACTCATCAATACAGAGATAGAAAAATAATCCCCATGAAGATGTAATAAAAGAGACTAACGCTGACAACACGGCAGTTACTCCGATGTTTCATGTCAATGGTGATAGTTTCTAATGTACTGTAGAGTTACATTTGTTCACATCCAATAAATAGAGAAAACCAGCGAAGTAAGACAATAGATGAAAGAGTGCAGCCGTTTCTGTGATGGATGGGGGTGCGTATCTTTCTTTAGCACGGTTCTGGTAGCAAGTAAGATTAATAGGAAGCTTTCCTCAGTTGAGCCACAGGAACAAATGGCTATGCAAATGTATATCCATAACTGAATAACACACCGTTAATCAGTGACTTTAGGGGGGTCACCGGCTTTTTGTTATTGTTCTCTCTTTTTCTCTCTTTCCCTGGCTTGTATCCATTCGGCCCCATTCAGCCAACTGTTTTAAGACGTTTATCCCCATCCTGGCGAGCGATAGCGAGCCTGCATTATATGGAGAAATCCGGCTTCACCGGAGACATTTTTCTATCGAAAAATTTAAAAATTTAGCTTGCTGTAAACAAAAAATATATTGACACCTTGATGGGGGTAAACGTCTTAAAACAGTAGGCTGAATGGGGCCGAATGGATACAAGCCAAAGAGAGAGGGAGAGCAAGATAAAAAAAGGCGAGGTGGGATCCCTTAACACTAGCTAACCCTACGTTCTGAATGGCTGCCACGTTTTTTATTTGAATCAAAGGTGCATTTGATTATTATGACCAATGTTGTTTTCTCTTAAAACACCGTAAAATAAGACAAGAAAAAACCTCTCCGACGACCTTCAAGAAAAAACCTCTCCGACGACCTTCAAGAAAAAACCTCTCCGACGACCTTCAAGAAAAAACCTCTCCGACGACCTTCAAGAAAAAACCTCTCCGACGACCTTCAAGATTGTTTTTTGTACTTTCCGGTATAACACTTGTCGGTTAAAGACGGGTGGTTCCTATTATTCAGCCTCATAATCGCTTGCAAGAAAAAAATGCCGAAATGTTTCTTATTAACGCCATCAGACAGTACACTAGGACCATACGGCTGGGAGAGTGTAGATAGCAGAGAAGCGGTGTTGTAGATAGAGGAAGCTGTTGGAATGGCTTTTGTATGCGTGTTAATAGTCTGTATACGTCGTCGAGGTGTCCCCCGACTGGGTGCGAACATAATATACATGCTAGGATGTACTACCTGTTGATTGAAAGTCATCCGTCTCATTAACTCACAATCATCCACTCACCAATTAACTGCAGTCTCTCTCTCTTCGCCACAATATTGCATCTCTCTCACTATTCTACCGCTATTACAATAATCAATGTTCCTCAGAGCTCTCTCAGTGTATACCAACCCCTCTTTGTAGAGCACGTAGCACCCGTCTTACAACACAATCACACCCTTGCTCTGTGTGACTCTCCAACCCATGAGCGAAACATTATTCTCAGTCATTCTTCTAGTCAACAGCTGAGCTCTGGAACTCTCTCCCAGAATCAATCTTTCCCTCTTCCTATGACTTAAATTGTTTCAAACTCCGAGTGTCCAGGCATTTTGCTCGAACGTCCCTTGATGTTGGCCCTGTCACTGTCAACTCTGGGGGAGGCACTCGCTACAGGCAGTTCGGCCGTTTGTCTCCCTCACTCACATAGGAAAAAAATATTTTTTTTTTCGCACTCCTACCTATAACTCTCGTGTAGAAATCTGCCTCTAAAGTTTCCATGTATAGGCATCTACTTATTGATCCTTCGACATATGCAAAGAAATACAACGGATATACAAACATGGAATTTTATAAATGTAAGAGTGAAGCAAGAAAAATACTGAGAAGATCGGACAACGGAAAGAAAATGCTGAACCATCTCGAGGAAAATCCACGTCCCCCGAGGATGAGAGGCCTTCCTAAAGTCCATAAGGAGGGCGTACCAATGAAGCCAATCACATCTGGTATTGGAAGCGCCCCTCATAAGCTGGCTAAGCGGCTGGCTATAAGCCCCTGTAAGGTACCCTAGGAAACTTAAGTGGTGCCCACCTGAGAAACTCAACAACGTGGACTTTAACAACAAGAAAATGGCGAGTTTTAAGGGGAGACTAACCGTTTGTTTGGTCTATTAATTAATTTTTTCAAATATTTTTTTTAGTTTCCTCGCTAGACCTCCATCAAGCTTAAAAAAACACCCCCTAGACCCCCATTCACGATAAATTTGTACATTTTTCGGTAGAAAAATGTCCCGGCAGAATGCCGGTTCCTCTTAAAATTGCAGGCTCGCTTTCGCTCGCCAGGAAATAATCGACACCTAAATGGAACGAAAGGTCTTAAAATTGACAACGAAATGAGGCGAATGGTGTTAAAATCGCCAAACTAATGGGCCGAGCGTCTTATAATCTCAAAACTAGTGGGGCTAAACATTAGGGAGAAGGGGGTCCAGAAAAACTGTCTGCCTCCCCTTAACGTGAAATCGCTCTTCACCAACGTACCAGTAGAAGCTCGAGCTATGCAGGAAGTGGAGAGAGCAGTGAGCGCCATCGAAAAGGAGCTATAGTCTATTCGCTGTAAGTAGGCGAGAAATCATGACCTCTAACCTCTGTAACTCAAAAACTACTAGAAATCATGACCTTTAACCTCTGTAACTCAAAAACTACTAGAAATCATGACCTCTAACCTCTGTAACTCAAAAACTACTAGAAATCATGACCTCTAACCTCTGTAACTCAAAAACTACTAGAGTAATCGAGTTAATATTTCTACCATTTGGAAAGGGTCAGCCAGTGAATAGATGTGAAAACTTACAGCCAATTTGCTCTAGCCCTTTTTGAGTTACAGAAGATAGAGGTAATTATTTCTCGCCTACTTACAGCGAATCGACTATAGCCTACCAATGCCGAGATTTGTCTTCATCGAATTTGTATCATTGTGTGTTAAATTCGGTGCATTCACATTCAATGGAGAGGAATCTAGGCAGCACTGGGGTCTAGTCATGGGCTTTCTCCTTTCGGCTGTCATGGCATGCCTATACATGGACATTCGAATCCCGGTGGATCACATATATGCTTTCATTAATTTCATTGGAGGTGTTTGGTAGTGTGGTAAAATTAATAAAAAATGGATGTTAGAGGCTGATTACTACACGAGAGTTACAGGTAGGGGTGCGACATGGTATATAGGTATGTTGACGATATTATAGTAAATGTGCCTAGAGAAAACTAATATTCCAAACAAGCTAAGAATGCTAGATAACGTAAATGTTGACATCCAGTTCACGGTAGAAGAAAAGAATGATAGAAATTTACCATTCCTAGATACAGTAATATGGAGAACAGATGAGAGAGTTAAATACTCTGTACCGTAAACTAGCAAACAAAGATGACTATATCCACTATATCTGTGCTTATAATTATTAATGAAAGAATCATTAAAGAACCATGAAAGAATTATTAATGAAAGAACCATATTGGAGCCAGCATTGTATGGAGAAATCCGGCTTCGCCGGAGACATTTTTCTATCGAAAAATGTACAAATTTAGCTTGCTGTCAAAACAAAAATATATATATGCTGGCTCGCTACCGCTCGCCAGGAAAATATTGACACCTGGATGGGGGTAAACGTCTTAAAACAGTAGGCTGAATGGGGCCAAATGGATACAAGCCAGAGAAAGATAAAGGACAGAACAAAAACAGGTCACCCCCCTTAAGGAACAATATTCTGGTCTATTCTCATGTACGTAGCAAGATATTTGTTTTGTTTCTCGCTAACTTTGTGACTAAAACAGTGTGTATTATGGTAAATCCCTGCCGTTCCTCAGCGTGAGCGAGCAGTTGAACGAGTGGACCCGTCGGGATTCCGGTTTGGTGGAATTCCAGTGAAGTTCGAATGGATGGGAATGTTGCGACATGGAGAATTGTCTGTGTTGGGACGTATTTTGGGAGTGCTACAATGGACTGAATTCTTCTTCGATATAGTACGTTAAGGGGAGGTGTTTAGTTTCCTCCCTAAACTTCCATCAAGCTTAAAATTAGCTCCCTAGACCCCCTTTCAAGATAAATTTGTACATTTTTCGGTAGAAAAATGTACCAGGCCGAAGGCCGGTTCCTCTTAAATCACAGGCTCGCTATCGCTCGCCCGGAAAAAATCGACACCTGAATGACAGGAAAGGTCTTAAAATTGACAGAAATGGGGCGAATGTTCTTAAAATCGCCAAACTAATGGGGCGACCGTCTTAAAATCTCAAAAGCAATGAAGCTAAACACGAAGGAGAAAGGGGGGTCCAGAACAAAATCTCTGAAGTCGATATCTCCCCTTAACCATTATCCATGCTCTAATATTACTGATTACAATACTAAGTTCCCTTATGTGTTTGGGGGTTAGCTTGCTGGCTACATGTGATTAAGGGCAGATCTCCACTTGAGGGATTTTTTTCTTGACCCCTTTCTCCCTCATGCTTAGCCCCATTGCTTTTGATATTATAAAACGTTTGCCCCATTAGCTTAGCGATTTTAAGAACTTTCACCCCATATGAAGACCTTTCGTGCAATTCAGGTGTCGATTTTAATGAAGATACCATGAATTAAAGATCAATGCAGCAGGTTAATATATCAGTGTGTGTGTGTGTATGTGTGTGTGTGTGTGTGTGTGTGTGTGTGTGTGTGTGTGTGTGTTAATATTTATGTGTGTGTGTGTGTGTGATTATAGGTGAAGGTGAGACACTAGGTGGCTTGGGCGACAGGTGAGCCGTGGAGGGGTTGGCGCAGGAGCACACCCGCCTTTCTCTTTAATCACGATGTTTGGCACCAAGGGTTAAAAATACCAAACCGACAACACCTAGACTCAGGGGCGGCAGTGCTCACTAGACACACACACAACACACACATACACACACAACACACACATACACACACGCACACACACACTAACACGACCGTTGTTTATTATTTTTATTATTATTATAATTATTATTATTATTATTATTACCAAACATATACACACACACACCACATCTATATATACACGCTCACATGGACACATACAAAACGCACACAAAGCAAACATATACATAATCAAGTACACACTTAGTACGTTGTTCATCAGACTATACTGCTACGCTATTCTAGAACATACCAATATAAAACACTATCTCCATATATTCTAGAACATACCAATATAAAACACTATCTCCATATATTCTAGAACATACCAATAAAAAACTATCTATCTATCTATCTATATGCTCAGGCCCAATCCCCATTTTGGGGGTAGCCGACTCAAGACAGAGCAAGAACAGGGAAAACACAAAAACATCATAAAACAAAAAATAAACACAGATAAAAAACACAAACTCTCACACATCCAGGTCACCCAGGAGAAGACCCAGAGACCAGGGTTACCAAGGTCGCTCCAGCACTCCCCCGGCCCCTGACCACCCGGAGAGGTTCCGATCTCGGCAGGCAGACATGCAGCGGAGCCAAAGCCACAAGCCCTCCCACCACACTTCCAGGCACACCCTTCATATTAATCGTCTCCCCGGGCCAGGCGCCTGATGGACTATTATCTAGTCCAACTTGCGCCCGACCCCTTACTCCAAATGACCACGTGTTCACTCAACTATTCACAAGCATTCTCCATTCACTCTTGTCCACCACCACTTCCCCTGCCTGATCTATAGTCATTCCTCTATCATCCAAAGCCTTTCTTACACAGTCTCTCCATCTCAATGGGGGTCTTCCTGCCCTTCTATCTCCCCTTGTATCTGACTCACATATTCTCTTTGTAAGCCTTTCATCTCCCATTCGTTCAACATGACCATACCAGCTCAGCACCCTTCTGTCCACTCTGGCTGACAAATGTTCCTGCTGCCCCACTCTCCTACGTATCTCTTCATTCCTCAATCTGTCTCTACGAGTAACTCCACACATACTCCTCAAGCAGCTCATCTCCATCACATCCAGCCCTCTTTTCTCCTTTTTCTTCAGAGCCCATGTCTCAGCCCCATACATCACTGTTGGCACAACAATTCCTTGATACAGTGCACTTTTTACTTTCACTCCGAGATTTCTCGTCTTCCACATACTTCCCATTGCTCCGAAAACCTTCCTTCCTTCACACACTCTCTGTTTTACCTCCACTTCCATACCTCCACTCCTGCTTATTGTTCCTCCTAGATATTTAAAACACTCTACTTGTTCCAATATTTCCCCATCCAGCCTCACATCTAGATTCACCCTATGCTCTCCCCTATTACACACCATTACTTTACTTTTATTGACGTTCACCTTCAGTTTCCTCCTTCCACAAACCACACCAAACTCTTTGACTACCTGCTGCAGTTTCTCATCAGAATCCGCCACCAATGCTGTGTCATCAGCGAACAGCAACTGATTCAACTCCCAATCTCTACCATTCTTTCCTACTAAACCCAATCCTCTTCCCATAGTTCTCCTTTTCACCTCCCTCACCACACCATCCATAAACATATTAAACAGCCATGGTGACATTACACAACCCTGTCGCAAACCTACCTTTACCTCAAACCATTCACTCAACTCACCATTTCCTACTCTCACACATGCTCTGCTCCCTTCATAAAAACTCTTAACTGCTTCTAACAAATTTCCTCCTATTTCATAAATCCTTAACACCTTCCACATTGCTTCACGGTCCACACGATCATACGCTTTTTCCAAGTCCATAAAAGCCCAAAATATCTCCTTATGCTTCTCTAAATACTTCTCGCATAACTGTCTTACTGCAAACATCTGATCCACGCACCCTCTTCCCCTCCTAAAACCGCACTGTTCTTCTCCTATTGCAACTTCCGTACACTTTATTATCCTCTCTATCAACACCCTGCCATACAGCTTTCCAACCACTGACAATAAATTAATACCTCTATAACTTGAACACTCCTGCCGATCTCCCTTCCCCTTGTACAACGGCACAATACATGCACTCTTCCAGTCTATTGGTACCATTGACACAGCAAAGCACACATTGAAAAGTCTCATCAACCAATCTATTATCACATCTCCACCCTTCTTTATACACTCCACAGCAATACCATCCAAACCTTCTGCTTTTCCCGCTCTCATTTGTTTCACTGCTTCTTTCACCTCATTTTCCTCAATCCTTTCATTCATTCCCTGCCACCTGGGTGGCCTGGGTAACCTATCTCCATCCACCTCTGCTTCAATCACTGCTTCTCTTCCATCTCTTGTATTTAACAAAGATTCAAAATACTCGGCATATCTTTTCCTCACTTCAACTGGTTCCACTAGTAATTCTCCATTTTCATCTTTCACTGACTCTTCCCTCTTTTGTCCTCCTTTCCTTACTTTATTTACCTCCTTCCAGAACATCTTCTTTCGTTCTTCAAAATTCTCACTCAGCCTTTGGCCCCACCTTTCGTTTGCATCTTTTTTCGCTTCTCTAATTTTCCGTTTTGCCTCTCTCCTTTTCTCCTTGTACCTCTCCCATACCTCAACACTACCATCCTGTAAAACCCTCTCAAAACACTGTCTCTTCTCCTCAACTGCCTTTCTCACCGTATCATTCCACCACTCGCTTCCCTTCCTGATACCTCTGCCTCCTACTTTCCTTTTGCCGCATACTACCTCTGCACTTGCTTTCACTCCTTCCTTAAACTGTTGCCATTCAATCTCTACTTCTCTCTCTTCCATCTCTCTCACTTCCATCCACTTTTCATTTAGTCTTTCCTTGTACTCCCTCTCTTTTTCACTCTTCTCTAACTCACTAACTTTTATTACCTCTCTTACTTCACGCTTGTCTCTTATTCTCCTGTAACTCTTAACTCTTAGCTTTCCCTCCACCAGGTAATGATCAGACATACCCTCCGCCTCACCTCTCATCACATTGACATCCAGCAGTCTACACAATCTTTCCCTTGTCACCAGCACATAATCCATCAATGCCCTCTCTACAGTCTCTCCCCTCACAAGTCTATGCCAGGTGTACTTGTGTATACGCCTTTTTTTGAAGAACGTATTACCTACACTCAATCTACACTCTTCACATACATTTTTCAGTCTTTCTCCACTCTCGTTTACACCATCCACACCAAAACTACCGATGACTCCCTCAACAGGCTCATTTCCTACCCTAGCATTTAGGTCCCCTAAAACTATAACATTTTCATTTTCATCAAACCCTTGCAGACAATCTCTCAAATCCTCCCAGAAACCCTCTACCTCGTCTAACTCTCTTTCACTTCCTGGTCCATACGCACTTACAAAAACCCACCTTTCACCCTTAAACCGCATTCTCACCCACATTAGCCTTGATGACACCTCTTTCCACTCTTTTATAAACTCTCTCAACTCCTCCTTCACAATAATAGCCACTCCTTCTTTCCCCCTGACTCCCTCGTCTACTCCAGACTTTCTACCGATCACGTTTCCAAAATCCACTTCTCCCTCTCCTTTCATCTTAGTTTCATTCAGTGCAAGGACATCATACATCCTTCTTTCAAATAACCTTCCAATATCCTCTCGCTTCTCACTCGCACCACATCCACGCACATTCAAAGCTCCTACTCTCAGGGTCCGGGACCACGAACGCGTTCCCTCGCCCCTATCTCTGTCTCGTTTTTTTGGTAGATTAATTTAAGGGGAGAAGGATACCAGGCCCCCCGCCCCCGATCCCCTTTAGCCGACTTCTACGTCTCACCGGAGAAAAGCGGTGGTGGAAATTTCTCACCCCTCCACCACAGAGGAGGCTACCTGCACCAGAAAGTGGCGGGCGTTGGGGTCGCCGCATCCCTACGCCATTTGAAAAAATTAGAGATGCAGAAGGAGAAAAAGACAGAAGGGGCTATGGGAAGTAGAGGACACCAACCCTCACTCTGACAAAGGGTCAGCCCACCACCACTGATGGTGGAACCTCTCCGGGTGGTCAGGGGCCGGGGGAGTGCTGGAGCGACCTCGGTAACCCTGGTTTCTGGGTCTTCTCCTGGGTGACCTGGATGTGTGAGAGTTTGTGTTTTTTATCTGTGTTTATTTTTTGTTTTATGATGTTTTTGTGTTTTCCCTGTTCTTGCTCTGTCTTGAGTCGGCTACCCCCAAAATGGGGATTGGGCCTGAGCATATAGATAGATAGATAGATCTTCAGATAAATGGATGATGGGGAGGTTATTGCAAATCCTCCACTCAAACCATGAAAAACATCTATAAAGCACTATATTCATTACCTATTTGTGTTATTGTATTTGAAATTAGCCAGATTTGTATGTTAAATGTTAACAATGTATTATATAAACTTGTATATAATGTGCTTCTTGCGCATTTTGCTCATTCCGACTATAAGGCATAAACTCCATCTATGTAACTTGTACGACGACGTAACTCTTAGCTTAGTTGACCCTCTTGCCCTAATCTCCTGATATTAGTCCACGGTGAAAGTTTAGATTATCGCCGTTATCGTGATGAATGCTAAAGTTGAGATAAAAGGCGGAATGACTCTCATGAACGCCCGAACAACCTGGTGGAGAGGGAGGATGGACCAAGTTAATACCATCGATAGGGAGAATATATAAATTTATTTACATTATTTACCATACTGTGGTCCTTACAGGTTCCCTATAAGTATGAAGTCGCAGTTTTTCCTTGTATTTGCGCTACCATCAGATCAGACCAGATGGAGGTATTGAGGGATAAGCCTTTACAACGGCACCTCGTATCTACATTCTACTTTTCCTATTTTTGTGAAGAGTGTAGAGAGGTGAGAAGGGGTGTTGGAGAGAGAGGAAGCTGTTGGAGTGGCTTTGGTATGTGTGTCTAGTCTGTATACGTCGTCAGGATGTCTCCTGACTGGGTGCAAACATGTGAAACATGCTAGGACGTACTATCACACCCACTAAATGTCCGCCGTGGCAGGGATTCGATCCCGGGTCTTGCAGATTCACACGTGAGCGTGCTCACCACTCGACCACCGCGATGTCATTCAGCATAGGAAGTACCTCTAAAAATTAAATTAGTAAACACTTTCCCAAGTACCCTTTTGACACCATCTGACCTGTCCTAACCTGCATAAAATTATCTAACGTTATCGCAAATATAGTGCAGAAAGTCGTCATGCTACTGAAGGTTTTATTCATGTGTACTATAGTCTATTCGCTGTGAGTAGGCGATAAATCATGACCTCTAACCTCTGTAACTAAAAACGACTAGAGTAATCGAGCTAATATTTCTACCATTTGGGAAGAGTCGGTCAAGGAATAGATGTGGAAATTTACAGCCAATTTGCTCTAGTCCTTTTTGAGTTACAGAGGATAGAGGTCATAATGTATCGCCTACTTGCAGCGAATATACTATAGCAACAAGGGCACGTCTTGTGACATTTGCTTACACATGTTAATTTCCTATTAATTGATTTATCTACTTTAAG
>JBAKBP010031382.1:0-24496 GCA_037953745.1 Lithodes maja | reverse complement strand
CTACCAAAAAACTACCGCCGGTAGCTCTAACCTCTCACATCATTATCGAACGAGTCCTGCGAAGAAAATTTCAACATTCATGGAGACAAATGAACTACACAACACCGGTCAACATGGGTTCAGAGCGGAAGATCATGTCTCTCACAACTTTGGAACATTATGACAAAATTCTTAAAGCGCTAGAAGAAAAGAAAATGTTGATGTCATCTACACCGATTTTGCTAAGGCATTTGATAAATGTGACCATGGTATAATAGCCCACAAATTAAAAGCAAAAGGTATAACGGGGAAAATCGGACGGTGGATATATAATTTCCTCGTAAACCGGAAACAATCAGTAGCAGTAACCAAGTCACATCTGAGCCTTCGATGTAACAAGCTCAGTTCCCCAAGGAACAGTGCTAGCACCCTTCTGTTCCTCATTCTAATTTGCGACATAGATACAACACAAGACACAGTACGGTGTCGTCTTTGCGGATGACACAAAACTAAGCAAGATGTAAACACACAAGAGGACACGGGCCAGCTGCAGGAAGACATAAATGTAATGTTCCAGGGGACCAGGGAAAACAACATGCAAGTCAATGAAGAAAAATCCCAATTAATAAGGTACGGAGAAAATAATGGCGTAAAGTGATCACAAACTACTAACAGAATCTAACCACATAATAGAACGGAAAGACAGTGTGAAAGACCTTGGGGTGTTGATGTCTGAAAATATGTGTTTCAAAGAACATAACCAGGTCAAAGTGCGGCTGCGAAACGTTTAACGGGTTGGATTCTGCGTACATTTAAAACACGCGGTGAATTACCTATGATAACGCTCTTCAAATCTCTAGTGCTACCGCGGCTTGAATACTGTAGCGTATTAACATCCCATACAAAGCAGGTGAAATAAATGACTTAGAGAGTGTACAAAGAAATTTCACTTCGCATATAAGTTCGGTAAAACAGCTACACTATTGGGATCGTTTAAGAGCACTGAACCTGTACTCGCTGGAACGTAGAAGAGAACGTTACCTAATAATATACACGTGGAAAATCGCAGAGGTTTAGTACCAAACCTACATACTCCGATAGTCATGAAATTCAGTGATAAGAGAGGCTGGGAATGCAATATTCCCCGGATGAATAACAGGGGTGCTATGGGCTCTCTGCGAGAGGGCTGGTTATCACACAGAGGCCCACGTCTCTTCAACAAACTCCCACGGTGAGTAAGAGACATGAGGGGCGTCTCTTTAGACAACTTCAAAAGAGCCCTCGATGTCGAACTGCAAAAAGTGCCAGACGAGCCCATCTTAGCAAGGGAGCGGGCTGTCTCTTCAAACAGTCTGCTGCACCAAATCACAACCCACAACTAGGGGCGACGCGCTCCTCGGTGCTGCTAGGAGAGTGGCGAACACAACCTAAGGTAACCTAAGGTAATAGAAGAGAAAGCACCGTAACGTCAAATAATATTAGTAGTTGTAGTAGGGGTGGGAGCAGAAGTAGAAGACACATGGCAGTAGAAGAGACAGTAACAGTAGAAGAGACAGTAACAGTGACAGTAGAAGCAGTAGTAGGGGTGGAGTAGAAGTAGAAAGGACAGTAACAGTGACAGTAGAAGATGCAGTAGAAACAGTAGCAGTTGTAGGGGTGGGAGGAGAAGTAGAAAGGACAGTAACAGTGACAGTAGAAGATACAGTTGAAGCAGTAGCAGTTGTAGGGGTGGGAAGAGAAGTAGAAGATACAGTGACAGTAGAAGCAGTATCAGTTGTAGGGGTGGGAGTAGGAGAAGCAGCAGCAGCAACAGCAGCAGCTGCAGCAGCAGCAGCAGCAGCAGCAGGAGCAGCAGCAGCAGCAGAAGGACCGGCCCCTCTATTGATTGATTGTCCAGCTGGCACACCGCAACCCCCAGGCAGACCATGGAAGCCTCCACCCCATGACACCACCCTCACTACCACCCTCATCCCTTGACACAACCCTCACTACCACCCACACCCCATGATACCACCCTCACCCCATGACACCACCCTCACCCTTTGATACCGCCCTCACTACCTCCCTCACCCCATGATACCGCCCTCACTACCTCCCTCACCCCATGATACCACCCTCACTACCTCCCTCACCCCCATGATACCACCCACACCCCATGATACCACCCTCACTACCATCCTCACCCCATGATACCACCCTCACTACCATCCTCACCCCATGATACCACCCTCACTACCTCCCTCACCCCATGATACCACCTTCACTACCTCCCTCACCCCATGATACCACCCAGACTCATCCCTAGACAGGCCACTATGTCCCTCATAGTAATTATGTCTTGATTTTCTGTATTGTGGCTAACTGTAAACGATATTCGTTCGTTCAGAAAAGGCCTACCGTTGTAAAAAAAAAAAAATTCTGGACTTCCTTCTCCCTCATGTTTAACCCATTAGGTTTGGAATTTTAATTTTTTCGCCCATTAGTTTGGCGATTTAAGCCCTTTCACCCCATTTCTTTGTCAATCTTATGACCTTTCGTGCCATTTGTGCAATTATTTTTCCTGGCGACCGATATAGAGCCTGCAATTTAGGAGGAACCAGCCGAAATGGACAAATATATCTCGAACGGAGGTTCTGAAGCTTGCAGTAGGAATAGGGAGCATGCTTAAATAATCTTTATAACTCCCTCCACTCCTTGTAACTGTTATTCTGCACTGTGATCCACTGTATCCTCTCTGTACTTCACTCTTATACCTTCACCTTTAACTCTCTCACCCTCACAGTCTCACCTTTAAGCCACTCTGATAGCTATTAAGTCACGAGGGTCCAGATATCGGACTTTATGTGCCTCGGGTTATGTACCTTGGGGATATAATGGACATATCAAAGTGGTTCTCAGTCACCACGGTCATAACCAGAACCGCAACAATCTCCTAACCTAAGCTTAAGAGATTCATTTCGGTGAACCTAACTAGACCTAACCTAATTTGACCTAACCAAACTTGACCTAACCTAACTTGACCTAACTCAACTTGACCTAACTCTAACTTGACCTAACCTAACTTGACCTAACCTACAGTAACTTGACCTAACCTAACTTGACCCAACCTAACTTGACCCAACCTAACTTGACCCAACCTAACTTGACCCAACCTAACTTGACCCAACCTAACTTAACCTAGCCTTATTTAACCTAACCTAACCACATAATTAGTAATATTGTTGGCTGTGTGTGTTGTTGTCGTTGGGATGGTTTGGGTTGTTTCCAGTAGATATGTTGCTTTGCTATGTACTCAACTATATTGCTGATGCTACAACCCTCAGTCCTTCATCTTGCCTCCGTGTTCTACTAATATGCTACTATAATATTTTCGCTCTATTTGGTCCAAGGGGGCCTTTTGGATCTCCCCTGTTCCGCTACATTAGTTTGGAGATTTTAAGACGTTTCACCCCTTAGTTTGGCATTTTTTCGCTCTATTTGGTCCAAGGGGGCCTTTTGAATCTCCCCTGTTTCGCTACATTAGTTTGGAGATTTTAAGACGTTTCACCCCTTAGTTTGGCGACAATAAGACGCTTATCCCCATTCAATATTTTTAATATTTTTTTCTGGACAAGCGATAGCGAGCCTGTAACTTAAATGAAACGGCCTTCATATACTCGGCCGGAACATTTTGTATCGAAAAATTTACAATATTATCTTGCAGGTGATTTGGGTGGGTATTTCTTAATTTGAAGGAAATCTGGGAAGGCGTTTTTGATAGCCTAGGGGACAAACTAAAATACATTGGTCGAAAATGGCTAAAGCGAGAAATATCCTCAATATTAATTTAAGAATACATATTATATAACACATCGGACCAGATAGTGTTAAACGGTTGGTCCCTCATTGTCAATGTTCCACAGTCAGGTATACTCATGACATCAGCCCTTCCATTTGTCTCCCTGTCACCTGTTTCTCCTGTGACATCTATAACTCACTCACTCTCCCCTATAATTGTTCCTGTCCTGTTCCTACCCCACCCAAAGCACCACATACAGCCTGTGTCACTTACTTATTATCTAAGGGGAGGACTTTAGTTTGCTCCCTAGACCTCCACCAAGCGTAAAACAATACCCCCAAGACCTCCCTTCGAGATAAATTTGTAAATATTTTGGTAGAATAATGTCCTGGCCGATTCCTCCTAAATTACAGGCTCGCTATCGCTCGCCAGAAAACAAATCGAGACCTAAACCGCACAAAAGGTTTTAAAAGAGACAAAAATGGGGTGAAAGGTCTTAAAATCCGCCAAACTAATGGTGCTAAACATGAGGCAGAAGGGAGTCCGGAGAAAAACATACGTTAAGTGAAAATATTTCCTTATCACTTTATTACACTCGTTACACCTTCCAGACCTACGAATACCTACTCCGTTACAAGATATTTAGTCTCTATATCTTGCTCCGTTACGCCCTCTTAACCCCTTCTCTACCGGCAAGGTCCTTTTTTATTTGATTTAACCTACATTTAGACGATTTTATGAAGCTTAGCAAGGATATATGGTAGCTAAAAGGATTAATTGAAATAGTCTGTAGCCTTTTAATAAGTAGACGGCCTTCCAAAGCTGTACAAAATCGTCTAATAGTAGCCAGAATGCAATGAAAATGACATCACCGGTACAGAAGGGTTAACCACTATGTCATATCACGATCTATATTGTATCTCTCTCCGTGACTCTATAATGAGTCTATATCATCACTACTTTACCCCTACCAATCTCACCACTCCCAGTCACTCAATCTTAATTAGGCTACTCAATTATCAGCCTTAACTCTTGATTACACTCCATCTTACGCGCTTTTAGACCCACTAATACCATCCCCGTTAGTTTATACAAGTTTTATTACCTATATTTTTTTCCGATGTGCATGAAGGAGACAAAGGCAAAGCTGCCCGCAACAAGTGTCTCCCCCAAGTTGAAAGGGATAGACGCTATTTTCAAAATTTTATTTATTTATTTATTTAGTTTCTGTGTATTGGGAAAACAATTTGGTATGCTTGTTTAGTGTAGTGAAATACATAGGAGGAGGAGGTGTTTGTGAGAGCTAGTTAGATTACTCTCTGTTTAGGCGAGACACAAACAAAAACAGTGAGGGAAGCCAGATAAGTGAAACAGGAGTTCCAGCAACTCCTTATCACATGCGTATGAGGCCTCCCGTGGGTATTGCCCTGCTCGATTGGTGTCTAAAATCTCCTCAAAATATTACTTATCTGCCTTCGGTCTTGTGTACAATACCAGTGCAAATAATCTCCAAATGTTGCCCGAATATTGTTACGGATCAAAAGTTGCCGTTATGGGGCTAGTTTGTTGGTCTATTAAATTATTATTTTGTTTTGTTATTCATTACTTTTTTCTTTTCTTTTTAGTTTCCTCGCTAGACCTCCCTCAAGCTTAGAAAAATACTCCCCTCTAGATAAATTGGTAAATTTTTCGGCAGCACTCGCCAGGAACAAATCGACACCTATATGGCACGATAGGTCTTAATTTGACAACAAAATGGAACTAAGCGTGTTAAAATCGCCAAACTAATGGGCCAAAAGTCTTAAAATTCCAAAACTAATGGGGTTAGCCCCATTCTCACATGAGTGAGAAAAGGGTCCAGAAAAACGACCCATCTCCCCTTAAAAGCCCCTGTTGTAATCCGCCGTTACACCCCACCCTCTCCCATATCACCACATGCCCCTATTATATCACCACCCCCCCCTATTGTCAAATCAAAACCCCCATTGTCTACAGTTGTCATCACCAATTTACCCAGCTTCGGCCTACGATGTCTGTGTGTAGCCTCCCCCCCCCCCCTTTTTTTTTTTTAGCTCCATAACTACAATGAGTTTTCTGAAACTGAATACAACCGTCCTTGTGGTGTAATGGTTAGTGTTTAAACATATGTGCGTGATAACCCAGGTTCAAATCCCGGATATGCTTTCATTAATTTCATTGGAGGTGTTTGGTGTTGTGGTGAAATTAATACAAAATATAGAATACTGTAATTTTGTACTGGTAGTTAAATGTTGGGATGATAGTTTTGTTGTGGTTGTTTGCTAATGTTGTTGAATATATTTGTTTTGTGTATTCTGGTTATTGTGCTAGCTTATCATTGGTGGGTTTGACGTTATTGAGCAATTATCTCGTTTGACAGGATTATGATGGTAATTTGAAGCTCAAGTTACAGGGCCATGCATCGTTGGAGGCTGGCGACTCTAATTAGGTTCAAGCCCAACAAAAAAATATGATTAGGTGAATATTGCGGTAGTTTATTTGTTGAGCAATACTCGTTGGTCTAGGTTGGGTAATTAATGTCTTCATAGCATGAATAGGTATTATGTTTAACTTATTTATGGACTCGAAAGTACTATATCATCAACATTTTCAAAATAGAAATGATGCATATAAGGTGCTTGATATGGGAATATTTAAATGCCTATACATATTAGTTATATATATATAGTAAAAACAGCGCTGGGAGCAACATTTATATTCGTGGGACGCGTTTTGGCTCAAACACAAGCCATCTTCAGCCTTGTGCTAGGTTGTCTGAATGGTGTATTATTGAATAGTAGTACGTTTAGTAGTATGGGAATGTCGTGTGACTCATGTGGAGACAATATTGCGTGTGTGTATATACTTGTGTGTGTCTAACGCTTCTCTGATCCCTTGGCTTCCAGGACATCTCTTTAGGTGTACAGGGGGCACTCAACTCTACTGGACTGGACTGCAGGTTTGGAGGGGAGATGAGAACATACCATACCCCTTTTTATTATCCTTCCCATTATTTACGATTCACACGTTGTTTTTTTTTAATGCCCGACCCTTTCCTTCGCTAACCCTTCTATTGAAAGAGAGTGAGGGAGAGATGTAGATATGCAAATTTGTATTTGCACTATACATTCTTGTGATTATCTGATTACGAAGAATGCATTACTAATATGTGTTATTGTCTTTCCAGGTGAGTGTGCTGGGCCTGTGCTGTGGTAAGGTAATATGGAGGGGGGGGGGGGGGGGGGGGGGGGGGGAGTCTAAGAAAAGTACCGAGTATGTACACCATGGAGGTATTAGTACATTATGAAACATAAATGATAGCCTTAAATGTTCAAATTGATCTCGAATTGAATCGAATCTGCTTCATTTTGTATCCGGTATATGCAGTTCGAGGATTTATTTAAGCAGTTCTAGGAGTTAGGAAGAGCCATGACTTGTGTCCTAGAGTGTACGGTATAGTATATAGGAGGAAGGAAGACATTAATACACCTCATGTCTGGCCAGTAGAATATAAGAAATAAGAAATGTGATTAAGTTATTGGTTAGAAGAAAGAAGTGAAAACATGTATTTAAAAAGCGAGTCTAGTTACTAAAGGCGTTTTATTTTCTGATAAAGAGGGAAAAAAATAAAAAATAAAAACACACACACCGACAGAAGGTAAGGCTATCTTGAGTCCGGACTCAAGGGAGAAGAAAAAAGGGGAAGCAAAATCAGAAAACAAATATATACTGTATATACAAAAACATTGAAACACGAAGATACACAACACAGACAAACAAAAAACACACGGACAAATACTAAACTATAGAACCAACAAAAACCCAAGACAGTGAACGGAGCTTTGGAAAACAAAATATATATATAATAATACTAATCTGGTGGGAAAATGTTGCTATATAATAAAGACAAAATGATAGAATAATTAAGTGTAGGATTTATAGGAGGAATGATAAAATAATTAAATACAGGATTATAGGATGAATAGTAATAATAGTAATAATCATAGTATTTAGGAAGATATACTGTATAAGAGTTCAGGCCGCGTCTCACACAGTACGTTAGCCGCCGACCACAGCCGATATTTTCAAAATATTTGAATTTTTCCGGGATTGTCTGACATCGTCTGTGATCGTGTAAAAAGATCGCCTCGTATCGTGGTAGGTGAGGGCTGGTCGAGTGGCGCGGAAATGGTCGGCGGTGATCGGCCAAAAAATAGTGGCTGCACTAAATTCTGGCCGATAATCGGCAGAAAAAACGGTTAAAAAACGGTTAAATTTGATCGTGTGACGCCCGTGTATATGTGGAACGAGCGTATGTGAATCCTGGGATATCTTCATTGTCATCCTCTGATCGATGGTTGATTGTGTATGATTTTAGTCTATATATTATAATGTGTGTGAGTAGTTTGTGTGTGTGTGCGTGTTTGGTTGTGTATTATTTAGTTTATATATATTGTGTGTGTGTGTGTTTTTTTTTTTTGTGCGTGTGTGTGTGTGTGTGCGTTTGCGTGGTTGGTTGTGTATTATTTAGTTTATATTTATTGTGTGTGTGTGTGTGTGCGTGCGCGTTTGCGTGGTTGGTTGTGTATTATTTAGTTTATATATATATATTGTGTATGTGTGTGTGTGTGCGTTTGCGTGGTTGGTTGTGTATTATTTAGTTGTTGTTGTTGTTGTTGTTGTTCCCCAAGCTGCCTGGCCGAACAGCCCCAAGGCCCCGAGCAAGGCCAAGGCCATAACCGAGCGCCCCCACAGAACCCTCCCCACCGACCACAATAAAGCCTGGGTGACCGAAGCCACTCCATGGCGGGGAGCTGAGGAGGGTGCGGAAATGCCCGGGAAACCAAAGCCCCACCCAGGGCCCTGTGTCCCTCAGCAATTATGAAGAGAAAGTTGAGGGGCAAGGGAAAAATGTGACGCTTTGGCTTCCAATCTTGGTAGATTGGGAGGTCAATCCACGTTAGAGACGCCGTCACTTGAGATCTAGAAAATATATAAGTAAAAGGAACAGTCAGAGTAAGCTATGGGTATGGCAGAGATTGCTCAGTTCTCACTCTGATAGACCAGCCCATCACCACATGACTAGAACCCAATCCTCTCAGCATCAGCTAGGAAAGGCCCTAGAAAGCCGCCTTTGGCGGGGGGATAGCTCCCCTATTTCAACCCTTTTCGGGGTTGGGCACCCGCCCTGTATTATTTAGTTTATATTTATTGTGCGTGTGTGTGTGTGTACAAAGGAGTACAAAGGAAATCAAGCAACAACATATCTAGTGACCCTTCTAGGTTGCTTGTCCTCCAAAACACTGAGGATCAAGTGTCCAAACAGTGGTTTAGAGTGGGTAAGGGAACATTGGAAAGGGAATTACTGCCCTGGAACTAATGTCCGTGGCAGGATTAGGAAGTTAGTAGGGGACAGATGGGTTAGTAACTGAGGGGGGGATAAAATAAAGTTATTCATTTACAAACGCAGTCAGTCGCGGGTTTGATGCGAGATATTTGTCTAGGCGGAGTTTAAATGAATCAACGGTGATGCAGTCTATAACGTTTCGGGGAAGCCCATTCCACAAGTTGACAACTCGATTGAAGAAGAAATTCTTAGATTCGTGTGAGTTAAAAGATTTACCAATAATTTTGCAACCGTTTCCCCGCGTGTAATTAGATTGGTCGATAGTGAAGTACTTACTACAGTTCATATTGTCGATGCCTTTGATGATTTTGAACACTTGAATTAAGTCACCTCTTAATCTGCGCTGGGTTAAAGGAAATAGATTTAATTCTCTAAGACGCTCTTCGTATGGTTTGTTCTTTAGGCTAGGTATCATTTTGGTAACTACGTTGAACTCGTTCTAGCTTGTTTATATCTTTTTGGTAATAAGGGCACCAGGATTGAACGCAGTATTCCAGAAGAGGGCGGACTAATGAATTGTAAAGGGTTAGGATAACTTCTTTGGATTTATGCTCAAATGACCTGCCTATAAAGCCAATTATTTTGTTTGCCTTCTTAACAACTTCTGAACATTGTTGACTCGGTTTTAGGTTACTCGATATTGTTACTCCCAGATCGGTTTCTCTGTTTACATTCTTAAGCTGAGTGCCATTCATCGAATAGTTTGCTTTCTCATTTAGGTATCCGATATGTAGTACTTTACATTTATCCGCATTGAAACTCATTTGCCAAATTTGGGCCCAACATGACAATTTATCTAGATTGTGTTGCATATCGTCAACTTGTTCTTTTGAGAGTACGCTATTTGCAATTTTTGTATCGTCAGCAAATTTTGAGATTGTACAGGTGACACCCTCATCTATGTCGTTGATGTAAATTAGAAAGAGAATTGGTCCTAGTACCGATCCCTGGGGTACCCCGCTACTTACATTGGTCCATTTTGATGCCTTACCGTTTATGACTACTCTTTGCTTTGTGTCGCTGAGCCAATTTTCTATCCATTTCAACACACCGTCTTGTATTCCATGCGCTTTTAGTTTTAGCAGTAAACGTTTGTGGGGAACTTTGTCAAAGGCCTTATGAAAATCAAGGTATATAATATCTACAGCTTTACTCTCATCGTATAGAGGTTGAGGATATCGTGGAAGAAGTCTAAGAGGTTTGTTAAACAGGAACGTTTTTTACGAAAGCCGTGTTGAGTATCTTTAAGTATGTTATTTTCCTCTAAGTGATTTACGAGTCTGTCTCGTATGACCGTTTCTAGCATTTTACATACAACTGAGGTTAAGCTAATTGGACGATAGTTACTGGGTAGGGATTTGCTGCCTTTTTTGAATATCGGTGTTACGTTGGCTAGCTTCCACTGATCGGGCATAGTTCCAGACTGCAAGGATTTATTGAATAGTAATGTCAGTGGTTTAGAGAGCTCATCCTTAGCTTCCTTTAGAACTCTAGGCGAGATTGTATCAGGTCCAGGCGTTTTATTTACCTTGAGTTTATCTAAACAATTCAATACTTTTCTCTCTGTAACGGTGATATTGCTTAGAACATCTGAATTATCAATCTGAATCGGCGATGGTGTAGGGATATCACTGAGGTCTTCTGTTGTAAAAACTGATGCAAAGAAGGTATTGAGGGCATTACTCATTTGTTCTTCGTCTTTGGTGTATTCTCCATTTTCATCGACTAACGGTCCAACAGTTGAAGTAACAACTTTTTTCTTTCTGATATAACTATAGAATTCTTTCGGGTTTGTTTTACTTTGATTCGCAATATGTAACTCTAAGGTCTTTTTACTTTGCTTAATTAACTTTTTGGCTTTGCGTCGTAGCTCTACAAATTTCAGCCGTTCTTCGTCATTTTGTGAGGATTTTAATCTATCATTAGCAAATTTTTTAGCAAGCAGGCAGTTTGAAATATCTTTATTCCACCATTTGGGCTTATTATTATGGCCTGGACGCCGAGTTTTCGATGGTATGCAGTCTTGCACTGCTTTTAGGTAAGTGGCTTCGAATAACTTCCAAGATGTATTTATGTCGTTATTGTGAATTAAAAAGCTCCAGTCAGTTTCTTTAAACATAGCTCTAAGTTTATGGAAGTTTGCTTTCTTGAAATTAGGGACTTTTTCGATGCTACTATTTGGTTCGTTACTAGTAAACTTTAAAGTGAAAGTTATCGTACGATGGTCGCTGTTACTGAATTCATCACCAACATTCAAATTCTCTATTAATTCTTCTTTTGTTGCAAGTACAATGTCAAGAACGTTATTACCACGGGTCGGCGTTCCAACAAATTGATAAAGCGAACTCTCTTGCAAGTTCGTATACAAGTCATGTCCGGAGTGTGAAGTAAGAGTATCGCCCCACTTGGTCACAGGTAAATTAAAGTCACCAAAAATTACGGTATCTTGTGAGTTACTTACATCTGCAATTTGTTCGTAAATTTCTCGGTCAGTTTGCACTGATTGAGCTGGAGGTCTGTATATTAATGCAAGTATTATTTTGGTACCTTTATTATTCTTTATTAGCACAAAAGATGCGTCGACGTTCACAATTTGAGGTTTTGACAAGAGGGTAGGGTTAAGACTTTCTTTGATATAAAGTAAAACGCCACCTCCATTTCGATTTATTCGGCTATTCTCAAACATTACATAACCGGGAAGTGAATACTCTGCTAAAAAGTCTCTATCTTCTGTATTGAGCCAAGATTCTGTTATGCCAATCACATCATAATTTTCTGTAAACACTAGCTCCTCTAAATCTGAAAATTTATTGCGTATGCTACGAGCGTTTGCATAGAAAACCTTTAAATTTGTTATTTTAGAACTCACGGAACGCTCTTTAATAATATTTTTGGTTCTTGTCGGATCTACATTTATGTTCATGGCTGTCCTCGGTCCTCGCTGTCTTCGGTCCTTATCGCTGGTGGTCCTCGGTTGCCTCTGTTTTTTTCTTGGCGTTGGATGATTTATGTCACTGCTGCTTCTTCTCGGATGGCGTTTTTTGATCCATGGCTGCGGACTGCTTCGTGTAGGAGACGACCCATGCGTGCTGAACCCACAGGGTTTAGATGAGTGCCATCCTTGCGGAACAGAGTAGGCTGGTTGTAGAAGTTGTCCCAGAGGTTGATTAATTCAACTTCTTCCCTCAGACACAAATGTTTTAGTCGGCTATTTGTGCTGAAGGCCTTGTAGAATTTGTCAGGTGCGTCGATCTTGGGGAGAATGCCTGAGATGATGATATTCCTTGACTTGTTTTTGTAGTGCTGGATCATCTTGCGATATTTCTCCATCAACTCTTCGGATCTGGTGCGCATGACGTCATTTGAACCAGCATGGATGACAAAAAGGGTATTTTCATTTGCATCCTTTGTGGTATCTTCGAAGGCTTCCACAATGTCGTCCAGTCCAGCTCCTGGGATGCAAAATCTTTTTCGTTGATTTGGGACTCTGTCGCAGAACTCTTCGACCTGTCCTCGTGGATAGAGAGAGAGAGAGAGAGAGAGAGAGAGAGAGAGAGAGAGAGAGAGAGAGAGAGAGAGAGAGAGAGAGAGAGAGAGAGAGAGAGAGAGAGAGAGAGAGAGAGAGAGAGAGAGAGAGAGAGAGAGAGAGAGAGAGAGGCGCGCGCGCGTTATAGACTGCAGCAACGTTGATTCATTTAAACTCCGCCTAAACAAATATCTCGCATCAAACCCGCGACTGACTGCGTTTGTAAATGAATAACTTTATCCTCCCCTCAGTTACTAACCCATATGTCCCCTACTAACTTCCTAGTCCTGCCACGGACATTAGTTCCAGGGCAGTAGTTCCCTTTCCAATGTTCCCTTACCCACTCTAAACCACTGTTTGGACACTTGATCCTCAGTGTTTTGGAGGACAAGCAGCCTAGAAGGGTCACTAGACCTGTTGTTGCTTGATTTCCTTTGTACTCCTTTGTACCAATTATTTATGTCTATTTATACTTTTGGTCGAGGTAGGTAGGAAGGAGAAAGAAAATCTGATTAGAAGATAATAATGTTTACTTCGTGAATAAATATTTGGAGAAAGGTAAGTATTATGCAATAAAGAGAAGTATGCAAAATATATAACTATCTTCCACGAAGGACGGTGTGAAATATGCAATAAAGGAAAAGCTCACAGTAAATATGGAGAAAGGAAATACGTAAACAAACACAGGTGGAACATAAATATGAAGAAAGGAAGGGGGAACCAGTGAGAAATATATGAATGGAAGAAGGAAACCATACAATAGATAAAGTTTGGAGGTAATATGGTAATCTTATTAATTTGGGAATTCGTGAAGGAAGGATTTTAAGAATGTAATTAAGGCAGTATGGAAGAAATTGAGCAAACAATAAGGAAAACATATGGAAAAAATAGGCAAGCAAGAAGGAATGAAATGTGAAATTAAGTAAGCAAATAATATGGAAGGAAATATGGAAGAATATAAGCAAGCAAAGGGACAAATGTAAATTAACGTAAGCAAACAGTACGGAAATGTGGAAGAAAATATGCAAGCAAAAAGGAAGGTAATTTAAAGGAAAGTAAGCATATGATAAGAAAAGAAGTATGGAAGAAAGCACGCCAGAAATATAGAAGTACGTAAGCAAACAATAAGGGAGGAAATAGGGAAGAACAAAAGCAAACAAGACGGAAGGAAGTACGAAAAAAAGTAAGCAAACAAGGAGGCTGAATGCAAGGAAGGAAACCATAGGATCTAGAGGTAATATGCTAGTGTTCTAATGAGTTTCTGGCATCGTGGAGGCAGGATGGACGGAAGAAACTAAATAAAAGAACAATGGAGAGCAAAAAGTATGAGCGAAGTGGTATATCGGAGGAAAGTAAACGTGTATATTATAATAAGGAAGAGATGAAGAAGCACTCTAGAATGTACTTAAACAAATATTCATATAAGGAAGCATAGGAAGAAAGAGGCAATCTTAGTGGAAGGAATTTAAAAAGTAAGAAGGAAGGAAGGGAGCATGCGAAGGAGGAAATAATTAAAAGTAAGGAAGCGTTAGAAGGAGCAGGGAATCGAAATATAAGAGAGCGAGAAGGAAAGGAGGGAGCGTGAGAAGGAGGATGGAATCTAAAGTAAGGAAACATAAAATGAGGGAGAAAATTGAAGTGGAAGAAAGTTGAAAGGTGGAGAGAAAGGAGGTGCATGGGAAGGAGGAGGAAATGGAAGTGGAAAAAAGTGAGAAGGTAAAGAGGAAGTGAGGAAGGACGAGAGAAACCCTAGAGTATAAAGATAATGATGGGCTGTAATTAGGTTATGGCATCAGGCAGCAGGGGCAGCACGTGACACATAGGGTATATATATATATATATATATATATATATATATATATATATATATATATATATAATATATATATATATATATATAATTATATATATATATAATTATATATATATAATTGGATTACTGTTCACCTCTGTGGGGTGGAAGTGGAGTGGTTGCATTGAGGCAGTTGGACAAAATTCAAAATAAAGCTATTAGATTAATCAATAACACTGCAATCACACAGGACCTTCCTACATTATCCATACGAAGAAACGTTGCATCCCTTGCATTATTCTACAGATATTTTCACAGCAATTGTTCCGAGGAACTTGCTTCAATTGTGCCGCCTCTCCACATCTTTCCCCGTAGAACTAGGGCAGCTGAGAGCGCCGATGAATTTACACTTTCTCCTCCACAATGCAGAACTTCTGCTTATCAGAATTCATTTATCCCCAGAGCTACGAATTCACTTCCCTCGAATTGCTTTCACAAACTTACAAATCTACAAATGTTTAAATCCAGTTGTTACAAAACATTTTATGAATGGAGGATGCCTTTAGGCACATGGATCTTTTTGTTTTATCTGTGTTTTTCCTTCCTCCGTTCATTGTCTCTTAAAAAAAAAAAATATATATATATATATATATATATATATATATATATATATATATATAAAGAGGTAGAGAGAGAGACAGAGACAGAGAGATAGATAGATAGAATGGATGAATAATAATGAGTGTGGAAATGTGGATGGACAAACGGTGCAGATAGAAGAGAAGGAGCAATATATGAATGGCTGTTGGCATAGACGAAGTATGTTGAAGAACGAAAGGTGTTCAGATGCCAAGACATGAACCTGGAACAAATACTGTGAGTATGTAGGTGGATTCAAGGCTCTCAAAGGGTTATATAACTTTGGTGCCTGATCAACCATGCTTCGCGGGGGAGATAACTGATCCCTCGAATTTCCTGGTTCATCAAGTATCGGCAGCAAACGAACAGGGGAGCAGGATCTGTGGGTAATTATAAGGGTAAAGATTATCTCAATTAACCCTCGAACTTCCATATACCTAATCTGAATATAGTTGTCTAATATTAGCCGTAAAATGGAAAATAAATTTATAATCAAATCTAGAGAGGGTTAATACTGTGTTAACCTGTTATGGTGGTTAAGGAGGCCCCGCCTCGCTTTATTTCTCTTTCTCTCCCTCTCTCTTTGACTTGTATCCATTCGACCCCATTCAGCCTACTGTTTCAAGACGTTTACCCCATCCAGGTGTCAATATTTTCCTGGCGAGCGGTAGCGAGCCAGCATATATATATTTTTGTTTTGACAGCAAGCTATATTTGTACATTTTCGATAGAAAAATTTCTCCGGCGAAGCCGGATTTCTCCACAGAATGCTGGCTCGCTATCGCTCGCCAGGAAAAAATTCGACACCAAGATAGGGATAAACGTCTTAAAACAGTTGGCTGAATGGGGCTGAATGGATACAAGCCAGGGAAAGTGCGAAATGTAGAGAAAGATAAAAAAAAAGCCGGTGACCCCCCTTAAATGCAGCCAACTCTCAGCAATCATTGTCCCAGGTTTATATTTGGCCATCTGTACTGTCACAGGTAAGCATCCTTTGACTTCTTAACGTTGCATTGTTAAGGTAGGTTCACACATAGGCGAGTTGGAGCGCGAGGCCAACGCGAGTCACACTCGCCGCAAATCACCGTTGATGGAGCCCCGAACCCAACGCGAGTAGCAGCTGATGCGAGTAAACACGCATAGAACACGAATTTAACACGAGTTTACATGAGTTTACACGAGTTTACGCGAGTGTTGGCGAGTTTAACACGACCCCAACACGCACCGCCAAAATTTGAAAAATAACGGTCAAATTCCAGGGTACGAATAGTGCGAGTCTACATGAGTGTCACAGGAGTTTACCACGAGTTTACACGTGTTTACACGAGATGAACGCTAGTCTACAGGAAGTTAACAGGAGTGTATATTCTATTTATTTATATCTTGTATTTATTTATATTTCACATCATTATTATTATGTATGGGTAGGAGGGTGGTGGGAGGGTGGTTTGGGGGATGGTGTGGGAAGGTAGAAGCGTAATTGACTCATGTTACAAATATCAAGCCGATTGGTACAGGTAGTTTCGCAACCACGGATTTTCCTTTTTTTCCCTTATCTTCGTACGGATACGCTGGAAGTGGGTGGTGGGAGGCGGTTGGGGGTGTGGTGGGGGGAAGACAGAAGGGTTAAGGACTTGTCACACAAATATGGAACCGATTGGTGCAGTCGTTTCGCCGCCACAGATTTTCCTTTTTTTCCTTATCTTCGTACGGATACGCTGGAAGTGGGTGGTGGGAGGCGGTTGGGGGTGTGGTGGGGGGAAGGCAGAAGGGTAAGGGACTTGTCAAACAAATATGGAACCGATTGGTGCAGTCGTTTCGCCGCCACAGATTTTTCCTATTTTTTCCTTCTGACAGGACCGACAGTCAGCGAGTGGGTGGGAGGAGGAATTTTGGATTTTTTTTGTGGGTAGCCAAAAGGGTAAGGTACATGTGGTAAACATATGAAAGCCATAGGTGCAGTCGTTTCCCTGCTACGATTTTTGTTGATAATATAAACAGACTCGCGTGACACTCATGTAGACTCGCGATCATCAAATTTCTAAATAGTACAACGTGACTGTCACGCGAGTCTACATGAGTGTCACACGAGTCTACAGGAGTTTACGCGAGTCTACGCGAGTTTACGCGAGTTTACGCGAGTCTATGCGACTCTATGCGAGTTGGCGTCCTACTCCCACTTGACTCTCCAATTTTTGTGTCTGTACAAAAATTTTGGCCGCGTTCGCGAGTCTACGCGGTCCACCGCGAGTCCACGCGAGTCTGTGCGAGTGTCGGCGAGTGTCGGCGAATTTGAGATAATCATTGGCGAGTGCAAAAATTTCATCACTCGCGTTGGAGTTGCGCTCCAACTCGCCTATGTGTGAACCTACCTTTAACCCCTTCAGTAGGATGACGCCCTTTTTTTGTTTTAACTCCTTCAGCATCATGACGTCTTTTTACCTTTAATTCTGGCTAAAAGGAGATTATTTTAAACAGTTTAAGAACGACCTACATTATTAGAAGGGTGTATTGAGATAGTGTTTTTCCATTTTAGTCCTTGAGGTACCGTAGATCATAAACTAAAGAAAATCGTCTAATGGTAACCAGAAAACGATGAAAATGACGTCATGGTGGTGAAGGGGTTAATTTTATTCTGGCTAACATGATACGATTGTAATTATGTGGTTATGTTCTTATTGTATGCAGTTAAAAATGAGCAGTATTGTTTAGAAGGTTTATTGTTATATTTGTTTCCCCTCGGAGTCCTAGAGGTTGATTATACTCTAAAGATAATCGTATAATAGTAGCCAGAATAACACGAAAATACGCCGTCGAGCTGGAAAGGTTAAATCATATAACATACATTTATTAATATTACAGTATATAACAGTATATATTAAAGTATATAACTTTTACATAGTGAAAGTTATGAGAGGTCCGCGAACTTTTGTGAGTGACTGATCATAGGGTAGAACTTAAAAGTGGATGAACGGATTGGATGAGAGAGGGAGAGAGGTAGGTAGGTAGTGGTCGAGAGAGGCAGTGAATTGATTAAATAATTTGGTGTACCCACGGTCGATGAATAATCCTGTAACATTTTAACGTGCCTGCAGCAAAGACACGCGAGAATGAATGAATGTAAGAGAATATAGTTGATTATGGTTAAATCAGAATCACACAGTGTACAAACAAATGCATAAACCTGTAAACAATGCTATTGCGATTGAAAAAAAAAACTAATGAATACATTCACATGCTGTATAATTATACAGTAGTACAAAGGGCAGGGAATAAACTTATGAATAATGGTAACGCGTCTGAAGTAAGGAATCTGACAAATTAATGCTAAAAATATACAGTGTTCAGCTAAATAATTAATGTTATACATGCATAATGCTAACGCGACTGAAACAAGGAATGAAATGAATGAATGCAAACATTTACACATTAGTATTATGTAATATGAAAGTTGGACAGTATATTATTAAGAGGTAGTTTTGTTATTGGAGTGAGGAGAGCCAGATGTGTGTTGGTGATGTTGGATGGTCACTTTAGTCGTATTGATTTCCTCATTTAATTATTGCACAGTGAGCTTTGATGAAGTGTGTGTGTGTGTGTGTGTGTGTGTGTGTGTGTGTGTGTGTGTGTGTGTGTGTGTGTGTGTGTGTGTGTGTGTGTTACTCAGTTACTTGTTCGTCAAGGGGAATCCACGCAATGCGAGCTAAGCTCATTATTATCGCGCCTCCTTAACTGGGAATGTATTGCGTGAAATGCATGTTAAGTGTTTTATGTACTGTTGGAATGGCTGTGGATGTGTGTGTAGTCTGTATTTTAGCAATTGGCGACATCGGAAACGAAGGCTTAGGGTGGATCTGTATGGTACTATTCTCACTATAGACGGTACCGTCTCGCCCGAAGGCTTAGGTAGCCATCAGCTTAGTGAACCATATGATACCCATCTCGCTGTACCATTTTTGCCAACCCCAGATGGGACGTCACAACGTCGTCCACTTATTCCAGGTACCTATTTACAGCTAGGTGAACTGAGGCTAACACATGAAAGGAGACAAGCCCAATTTGTCTCTGCCCGGCCGGGGATTGAACCCCCGACCCCTCGTGTGTGAGACGAGAGCTCTACCTACTAGGCTACGGGCTGTGTGTGTGTGTGTGTGTGTGTGTGTGTGTGTGTGTGTGTGTGTGTGTGTGTGAGAGAGAGAGTATTAGAGAAAACGGGAATGAGAGCAAGGGAAAGTGGTGAATATAATTCTTTCCATGACTATAAAATTATCTTCATGAAAGAGACAAATATAAGATAAATGAATGAGACAGAAAAGTTTAATTATTAAAGCAAGATCAATTGAAAAATATAAGGGAATCATCATATGGAAAGAGCAGATGGAGAGACAAAGTAAATATATATACAATAAATCATATGAAAGGCGAGCTAATGGGAAGGGAATTGCCAATTTTGGTGGAAGTACCGAGAGTTCACGTGAGCAGGAGAGAGAGAGAGAGTGTGTGTGTGTGTGTGTGCGTGCGTGCGTGCGTGCGTGTGCTTGCTAGTTATCGATCCGGTGCAAGCAGTTGGTAGGGAGTGGGGGTAGGCGGTGAGTATTGGGAGGAGTGGGTGAGGGGACGGAAAGGAAGGGGAAGATGAGGGGGGAAGGGTGCATTGGTGGTAGGGGGGAGGATGGTGGGGTGAGTACTGAGTAGTGAGAAGGGTGGGAGGAGGAGTGAGTGAGGGAAGGGGGACGAGAGGAGGAGGGGGAAAGGTGCATTGGTAGTAGGGATGATGGTGGTTGGGGCTAGTTGTGAGAAGGGAGGTAGTGTGGTGGGGCGGTGGGGGGTGGAGAGAGTTCATTGGTGGGATGGGTGATGCTTGTCGCAGAATAAGAGGGGCTGGGGGGTATTGTGATGGTGGAGGTTTGTAAAATGTTGCGGAGGGCTGGGGGGTGGTGGTGGTGGAGAAGGTGCATGGGTGGGAGTGGGAGGCTGGTAGTGGGGTAGTTGATGGGTGGACCCGGTGGAGAAGGGAAATAGGGCGGGTTTAAAGGAGGGATGTTAGTGGAATTCGTGGGGGAGGTTTGGAAGTAGGAAAGCGAGTGGAAGGAGGCGGTGGGAAGGACGGTGTATAGGTGTGGAAAGGCTAGGCTAGGGTTGGTGGGTGAGAATGTGGAGAGTGTGGGCTGAGTATGAGGATGAAAGGATGTTTTATCATTATTTGTTACATATTTGACTACAACTGTTACTGGGTTATGAAAGGAGTTGGAACTGCTAAACGGGTGAGAAGACCTGAGTTAAACAAATAAATAATAAATTATCTGGTAAAGTGGAGAGGCTGAACAATAGAAACTTGTGATAGGTGATGATAAAATTGTTATTCTATCTATCTATTGCCAGACGCCTTACTCCCCTTACGAGGGTGGCCATACACAGAATGCCCCCAAGCGGACCTATTCCCTGTGAGAGGGACAACCCGAGCCAGTTTAGTGAAGGACTTACAGGATTGACCACTCAATTCAGGATCCGTCCGACTCAGAGGCCCTCTGTGTATCTTGTTAGCACTATTTTTCTACAGTGGTGTTCGGCTAATCCATCCACTAACCTGCCTTACCCTTAGGTAAGCAGTACGGATTTGTATCAGGTTTACTCCCCTAGACAGGTTGCCAACCAAGGCTGACGAGTCCCATCCACCCGGATTTGTATAAGGTTGTCTCCCCTAGATGAGTTGCCGACCAAGGCTAACGAGTCCCATCCACCCGGTGTTATTGAGGCTGATAAAAACAATATTAATATTAAATTAGGCAATACATAAATACGGAATTAAGTTTATGAAGTGTGGAGGTTGGGTAGAAGAAACTACAGATAGGGAAAATTAGTGAGATGGAAAGATTGGCTACAGAAGAGGGAAGTTGGAGTAGTGAAGTGGGTTGTGGAAGAAGAGTTGTTTGTTGGGAGTAGGAATAAGGAGAGGGGAACTGGTGGCGAGATACATAATGAGAGTAAGAGTGAGACAAGAGGTATAATTGGCATAACTAGTGAAGGCATAAGATTAAACCATGATGATGGGGTGTAAGAGTAGGAATAATGACGCAATAACAGGTGTGAGAAGATATGGGGTTAAAAAGAGGAGAGACGGTAAAGATGTAGGGGTGGGGGAGTCTGGGGAGGGGGTGGGATTGTGTGAGGGAGTAGAAAGGTGGGGGAGTCTGGGAAGCAGGATGGGAGAGATGACATAGTGTGAGGTGGGGGGAGGGGGGGATGGTATGAGGGAGTAGAAAGGTGGGGGAGTCTGGGAAGGAGGATGGGATAGTGTGAGGTGGGTGAGCTGGGAAGGAGGATGGGATAGTGTGAGGTGGGTGAGAGGTGGATTTGTAAGAGGGGGTAGAAAGGTGGGGGAGTCTGGAAAGGAGGAGGGTAGGCATAGGATAGTGTGAGGTGGGGGAGGGGAAGATGGTATGAGGGAGTAGTAAGGTTGGGGGGAGTCTGGAGAAGAAGGGTAGGTGGAAGATGTCATGAGGGATGCAGCAGAGGATGGTGGGATTGATCGTGTGGCACTGGGGAGAGAGGGAGGGACGGAATTGGATAGGATTGTATAGGGAGTGGTATATTGTTGATGGAATGACAAGTAGGTACCATGGGGACTGGGGTTACGATGAAAGGAATGTTATCTGAATACAGTAGTTCCTTTTTTAGGTATATGGTACATTACACTAAAAATATATATGGGTGTGATAAGGTTGCTGTAATTAGTTTCTAAAATAATCTAGGCATTTAAAGGTACAGTATATTCATGGTATTTAATCCGTCTAATTCAAAGATAAAGTAAATAACTTAATTAATATACCCTTTTTCATACCTGTTTGATACCCTTGATTTTTTATAATGTATAAGTAATTTATGACGACGAAGGAAATGTCGGAAAAGAAAAAGAAGACTGCAAATTGTGTGTGAACCGGATGAAAACAGTTTGAATGATAACCCTAATTGGTCCGATTGGAGTGTTTTTTTATATCCTGTTTCGCCCCCATTATTTTGGGGATTTTAAGATTTTAGTTTTGCAATAATAAGATGTTCACCCTATTCAAGTGTCGATATTTTGCTGGACGAACTTGCAACTTCGAAACTATCGAAAAATGTATATATTTGGCTTGAACCCGCTTCAAGCCAAATATATACATTTTTCGATAGTTTCGAAGTTGCAAGTTCGTCCAGCAAAATATCGACACTTGAATAGGGTGAACATCTTATTATTGCAAAACTAAAATCTTAAAATCTCCAAAATAATGGGGCGAAACAGGATATAAAAAAACACTCCAATGTTTTTTAGTCTGGAAGTGTTTTTGTTTGCCTAGGGGACAGACTAAACCAAATTGCTCGAACATGGTATAAACAAGCAAAATCCTCAATAATACTTAAACAAAATATCATAATTACTCCCAAGAGGTCGGACCAGATAGTGTTAAGATCTCAATATGACCCTTTCTTAATATTACTGTGGCCCTCATTAACCTCTTTAGCGTGATGACTCCCTTTTTCCCTTTCCTTTGATTTTGGCTATAGTTAGACGATTTTATGCAGCTTAAGGACCTATGATATTCAGATGGTTTATTGAGATAGTAGTTTCCCCTTTCAATCCTAGAGGTGGATTATACAACTATAGAAAATCGTCTAATGGTAACCAGAATTAGATGAAAATGACGTCACCGAACTGAAGGGTTTAATGTTATTCGGGCCCTATTTAACCCTTTTAGCAAGATGGCGTAAATTTAGTCATATTCTGGTTTCCATTAGACGATTTTCCTTAGATTATTATCTACCTCTACTGTAGGACTCAAAGGAGTTAATATTATGAAAGTAAACCATCTGAGTAACATGGTCCTTCTTAAACTGCATAATATCGTCTCGTCTCGTACTAGCCAGAGTATATGGTAAAAATTGCGCTATCGTGCTGAAGGGGTTAACGGGTTTATTCAGTTAGTAAATGCCGGTGTCGTAGGGATAATTGAAATAGTGTGTACCGCTTTGATACCTAGATGTCCCTCTTAAACTGAATATAGTCGTCTAGTGTTAGCTAGACGAGGGAACGCGAAAGTGGTCCCGGACCCTAAGAATAGGAACTTTACAGGTTTCTGTTCGGGCTCTGTCTCGAGTCGGCCACCCCCAGCATTGGGGTATGTGCCCGAGTATATACTGTACATATACTGTACATACTGTACATACAGTTTACATTAGCTTAAAGGAAGACCAAAGTAGCGTGATAGTGTATTGAAAGAGATAATAAGTAAGGTAGTAAGTGGTTAACTGGTTGTTTACACTTGGCGAAAAGTTTAGACCATTACTCGATAATTATCCTTGTTTGGTCCGAGTGGGGCTTTTTGGACCTTCCCCTTTATTAATTTGGAGATTTTAAGACGTTTCACGCCATTAGTGTTTGGCGATATGACGCTTCACCCCATTCAGGTGTATTCTTTTCTGGTCAAGAGATAGCGAGCCTGTAACAAAGAAATTGACTATCGGTTTGGACATTTTTCTGTCGAAAGATGTACAAATTTAGCTTCAAAGAGGTCTGATAAGGCGTTTTTTATTAGGAAAAGGGACAAACTAAAATACATTGTTCGAAAATTCTATATACATAATCATATGAATAAATAAAAAAAAATCCCCCTAAGTAAGTATTTTGCCAGCTATGGACTACGGTATAGTAAGTGGTTATTCTATGATCAATTGTTTTCCCTTGGAAGAATGTATAGTTCATTAGCAGCTGATTACTCTATAATTATTATGTACATGCTATAAATTTACAGTTTGTCATTGTTAGCAACATATTTGACTAAAAACTGGAATAGCTGAACAACTCAGATGGAGAAAAACAATTATAATTAGCAAATTATGCAGAAAACAGCAACGGTGGTAAACAGGTATAGAAAATCATTGGGTATATTTACAGTGACACCTCTCTATTTTTAAACTACCAATATACTTTACTAAGGTAAATTATTATGAACATTTGAATTACCATTTTCAAAATTTGTTTTAAATTCATGAAGATGTAGACATTATAAATATTAAATATTGAACGATATATTGACTGTGACTGTACTGAGATAGCGTGAGAGTGGAGATGCTATCGGTAGCGTATACTGTATAGCATGACAGCCTGAGAAGAGATGAGAGAGAGAGAGAGAGAGAGAGAGAGAGAGAGAGAGAGAGAGAGAGAGAGAGAGAGAATGGATGTTGATGATGGACGGTGGAGACGCAGGGGGTGTAAGAGTAGGTGGCGACGTTGGTGGAGGTAGCGGTTGTGGTGGTGGTGGGGAATATTGTGTAAATAGTGGAGTGTGGCGGGGGTGGAGTGGTACAGATGGAGAGGGG
>JBAKBP010031381.1:12500-24497 GCA_037953745.1 Lithodes maja | reverse complement strand
CCTTCAATGACTCCTTCCTTCCTTCCTTACCTTTCCCTTCCTTCGTTTCCGTCCCTTTCTTCCTTCCTTTTTTCCTTCCTTCCTGCCTCCCTTCCTTCCTTTTTTCTTTCCTTCCGGCCTTCCTTCCTTCCTTCCTTTCTTCCCTTCCTTTCTCCATCCACCTTTTTTCCATCCACCTTTTTTCCTTCCTCCCTTCCTTCTTCCCTTCTTTCCTCCCTTCCTTCCTTCCTTCTTCCCTTCTAGTACTATCCAAGGAGGTACTGTAGTATCCTCCCCCCCTCCTCCTCCTCCTACTACATCTCCTCCCTCACCTCCCTCCTAAGAACTAAGAACTAAGAACTAAATTTGTTTAGCTTAACAAAGCGCAGAATGAGAGGTGACCTAATAGAGGTGTTCAAAATCTTCAAGGAATTCAGCAACCTAAAATGTAAGCGAATTATTTACGATCAATCAAGCAAACACGAGAAACAATGGTTATAAGATTATAGGCAAGCGTTTTCATTCTCACGAGGCGAAGCATTTCTTCTTCAACCGCGTTGTGAATAATTGGAACAGACTACCCTCGAACATTGTAAACTGTAATACTGTCGAAACATTTAAGAACCATTTGGATAAACACATGGCAAATAACCCCCGATTAACACAGTTTCTTTCAGAATAACGCGCAACGAATTGTCAACGCATACCGCAATGTATATTGATTTTCATACATCTGTTCCCTTTCAGAATTGTAGTTAATAGAGTTAGCTTAGATTACAAATCAACTTCTTTTTTCTCCCTGTCCTGTCCGAATTTCCGTGTCAGTTTTTCAATACTGCATGGTATTTTTCCTATCTGTTTCCATGCCAGCATTAGCTGGAGGGAGTGGTGGGTGGGGAGGAGCCTTCTTCTTTGCTATCCTTTCTCTACCTCGTAGTCAGTAGATTAGTAGTTTTAGATATCCAAACTGCCCCGTAAGGACCAATAGGTCTGTTGCAGTTTGTTCTCCTTTGTATTCCTTTGTATTCCTCCCACCTATCTCCTACCCCCAGTACCATCCCTCCTCCCTCCTCCACGCCCTCTCCCTTCCACCTTACCCTCCCACCTCCTCCACCTGCCAGTACTACCCCTCCTTCCTTCTCCACGCTCCCTCCCTCCCTCCTCCTACTTCCCCACCTACCTCCCCACCCCCACACTCCCCTTATAACTCCCTCCATCTGCACTTATATATCACCTGAGATTATATTCCGTGGGTGAATCATGGGAGGGGCGGCCTCGGCAAGCAGGGGGTCGGATGGGGGGCTTTCACTCTTGTTTGTGTGTGTGCACAGTATATTATATACTATAGTCTATTCGCTGTAAGTAGGCGATAAATCATGACCTGATCCTCTCTAACTCAAAAAGGGCTAGATGAAATTGGCTGTAAATTTCCACATCTATTCCTTGACTGACTTCCCATAAGGTAGAAATATTAGCTCGATTACTCCAGTTGTTTTTGAGTTAGAGAGGATTGGAGGTCATGATTTCTCGCATACTTACAGCGAATACACTATAGTATATATTTATATATATATATACTTTAGTTTTTAATTATTCATATATAGGAATAGTGTTCAGGTGAATTTTGGAAAAAAGGTCAAAAGGTATGATTTATATAACATTATATTGTATGTTGAGGAGAGAGAGAGAGAGAGAGAGAGAGAGGGAGAGGGAGGCGGGGGGATAAAGGGTACTTCACACAGTCAGGAATGCGAGCTAGAACCACTAGGAATAGCTGAAAATTCGGATTCCTGGGCCTATTCGCGGTGAAAATCTATACTCCAAGTGACTTTAGCAATATCCTAGTGATTCCTGGTACACTCCCAGTGACTCCAAACCAGTCCCGGCCGATTGGCCCTGTCCGACAAAATGTTCACCGTGTTTAAGGTTCTCGCCGCGAATCGGACCACTCCCAGTGATTTCCCAGTGAGTCCTGGTGATTCTGGTATTAACTGGAACTGAACCAAAAGCTGTCCGCGAATCGATGCGAAACACTGAGCATCACCAGGACTCACTGGGGAATCACTGGGGATCACTGGGAATCAACTGGGAGTCACTGGGAATGGTCCGATTCGTGGCTAGAACTTTAAACACGGTGAACATTTTGTCGGACAGGGCGAATCGGCCGCGAGTGGTTTGGAGTCACTGGGAGTCTAACAGGAATCACTAGGATATCACTAGAGTCACTAGGATATCGCTAGTCACTAGGAGTCATCGAATTTTCACCGCGAATAGGGCCAGGAATCCGAATTTTCAGCTACTCATAGTGATTCTAGCTCGCATTCCTGACTGTGTGAAGTACCCTTTAATAAATATATTATTCATATAAACCTGTAATACTTCTCACGTGAAAGTATAATATACATTATACAGGTAGTTAACTGTTCATGGTCAAACATTATAAATAGGCCTAGTATTAACCTGTGTAAGTACAATTTCCCACAAGACATTGTATTCACCCAGTGATTGTGTGTAGAGAAGGAAATTACGGTAGTTGAGGTAATTAAATAATGTGAACAATGCATGGTCAATGTTTCAATGCCCTACTTGTAGTCTACAAGTTCTGCAACTCCCCTTACCTAACATAACGAGAGTGGTGGAGACGTGTCTGTATGTGTTTTGAAACGTCAAGTTCGTTTGGTGGTGGACAGTGGAGTTTGGATTACTACTGCGAGGGGCGTTGTAGTCGCCGGGGTAAAGTTTGAGCCAGCGGAATCATGGCTTGGTTGTTTAGGGGCCGTTGTAGTCGCCGGTTAATACTCTAGAAGTTCTGCAACTCCCCTGACCTAACCTAAGCAAACAAACACAACCTATAAGTGTTCCCTATATTAGGTAATCGTATGAAATATTACAGAACTCGGTAACGAATGAAAAGAAGAAGGTGGGAAGGATTAACTATCCACAATTTAGACAATAGATTAAATATATTTGTTTCGTAAAGTATAGTAAGCATTGATATCATGACCTTACGGTAAGTAATAATACAGACTTATCGTATTATATTAATGTCTGTAATGATGTATGAATAATATATGATGTATGTCATAATACTTAATGATGATATTAGAGGACTGTAGTTATAGCCTACAAGAGACATACTTGAGGACAAATGAATTTCAATTATAGGGTCAAACACACAATGGGGGCCTTGCCTGGCATACTCCATCCCATTCCTAACAAATCCCAGTGATGCTCGGTGACTCCCAGTGACTCCTATCTAATTCCCAGTGATTCCTATAATACTCCTATCGACTCATATATTACAGTAATCCGAAATTTTCAATAACTCATGCACTTCATTCCTGGTTTTATCCAGGTGATTCCTGGTGATTCCCAGTGACTCCCAGTGATTCGCAGGTACACTCCCACTGGTTCCTACGGTGTTGTGAGTCCACGGGGAATTGCAGACATTCGTGGTGTATTCCCAGGAATCACCAGGAATAATTACTCCTAGTGATTCTAGCTCGCATTCCTGACTGTGTGATGTACCCTTAAGTTGCAGAACTAGTTTTGTTATACTGAAACAATATATAGACATACACAAGTTATATATTATGCTTGTGTTGGTCTAGGAGCTGCTTGTTATTTTACCCTTTCAGTATCAGTCATTTCTCCATAGTATTCTGTCTTAAGGGGATAGTGGCTGGGTATTCTGTCTTAAGGGGATAGTGGCTGGGTATGTTTATAAATATATTGTTTTACTTTCCTCGCTAGACATTCATCAAGCTTAGAAGAAAAAAAACCTAGACCCCCATTAAGATAAATTTGTAAATTGTTCGATAGAAAAATATCCCGGCGAAGGCCGATTCGTCTTAATATTACAGGCTCGCTATCGCTCGCCAGCAAAATATCGACACCTAAATGGCACGAAAGGTCTTAAAATTGACAACGAAATTGGGCGGAAGGTATTAAAATCGCCAAAATAATTTGCGGAACGTTTTAATATTTCAAAACTAAATGGGCTAAACACGAGGGAGAAAGGGGTCCGGAAAAACGACCCATCTCCCATTAAAATATTACGACATCACTAGTATTAGGAAGGATCTGTGGAAGTGGAAAGGTCCATTGAGATAGTTTTTCCCCAATTCGATCCATACACATTGTAAACAGAATGGTATATAGAGTAATTTGGTATCTTAATAGTGCTTTAGTTTTTCATTCTTAAATTAGATCGGTTAATAACTACCAATATACATTTGTAAGGATTAAGTATTTGGGTACCAGCCGTCCGGCTGGCTCAGTTGATAGCGTGCCTGATTCCCATCTTGAAGGTCTCGCGTTCAATCCCCGCTCAGATTGAAAAGTTTTTCTGGGATACAGCCGGCGGTTACCATCTCCCCATGAGCAAGGGGGATGGGTAATGGTCACTGGTAGACTAAAGAAAGCCAAGCGCTTGTGAATCCTCGAAGGAGGAGATACGGGCGCTATATAAGTAACCAGAAGATTATTATTATTATTATTACTTTAATTGACCTTCTCATCTTTTCTTTAAACCGATGTGTGTGTGTGTGTGTGTGTGTGTGTGTGTGTGTGTGTGTGTGTGTGTGTTACTCAGTTACTTGTTCGTCAAGGGGAATCCACGCAATGCGAGCTAAGCTCATTATTATCGCGCCTCCTTAACTGGGAATGTATTGCGTGAAATGCATGTTAAGTGTTTTATGTACTGTTGGAATGGCTGTGGATGTGTGTGTAGTCTGTATTTAGCCAATTGGCGACATTGGAAACGAAGGCTTAGGGTGGATCTGTATGGTACCATTCTCACTATAGACGGTACCGTCTCGCCCGAAGGCTTCGGTAGCCATCAGCTTAGGTGAACCATATGATACCCATCTCGCCTTGTACCATTTTTGCCAACCCCAGATGGGACGTCACAACGTCGTCCACTTATTCCAGGTACCTATTTACAGCTAGGTGAACTGAGGCTAACACATGAAAGGAGACAAGCCCAATTTGTCTCCGCCCGGTCTGGGATTGAACCCCCGACCCCTCGTGTGTGAGACGAGAGCTCTACCTACTAGGCTACGGGCTGTGTGTGTGTGTGTGTGTGTGTTATTCACTTGCTTGTTTCATCAAGGGGAATCCACGCAATGCGAGCTAAGCTCATTATTATCGCGCCTCCTTAACTGGGAATGTATTGCGTGAAATGCATGTTAAGTGTTTATGTATCCTTGGAATGGCTGGGGATGTGTGTGTAGTCTGTATTTTAGCCAATTGGCGACATCTGGAAACGAAGGCTTAGGGTTAATCTGTACGATACCATGCTCACTACGGTACCATTCTCACCCGAAGGCTTAGGTTGACCAGTAGCTTAGGTTGACCAGTACGATACCCATCTCACCTTGTAACCGATCACCAACCCCAGATGGGACGTCACAACTTCGTCCACTTATTCCAGGTTCCTATTTATACTGCTAGGTGAACAGAGGCTACACCGTTAGGAGACTTGCCCAAATGTCTCTTCCCCGCCTGGGTCTCGAACCCGGGACCTTCTGGTTGTGACCCAGACGCGCTATCAGTTACGCCACGGGGAGAGGTGTGTGTACTTACTCTAGTTGTACTTACTCTAGTTGTATTGCGGGAGTGAGCATGCTCGTTATTTCCCGCCTCCTATATGTGTAGGTGTTATATGTATCGTTGGAATGGCTGTGGATGTGTGTGTAGTCTGTATTTTTAGCCAATTGGCGACATCGGAAACGAAGGCTTAGGGTGGATCTGTATGGTACCATTCTCACTATAGACGGTACCGTCTCGCCCGAAGGCTTTGGTAGCCATCAGCTTAGGTGAACCATATGATACCCATCTCGCCTTGTACCATTTTTGCCAACCCCAGATGGGACGTCACAACGTCGTCCACTTATTCCAGGTACCTATTTACAGCTAGGTGAACTGAGGCTAACACATGAAAGGAGACAAGCCCAATTTGTCTCCGCCCGGCCGGGGATTGAACCCCCGACCCCTCGTGTGTGAGACGAGAGCTCTACCTACTAGGCTACGGGCTGTGTGTGTGTGTGTGTGTGTGTGTGTGTGTGTGTGTGTGTGTGTGTGTGTGTGTGTGTTATTCACTTGCTTGTTTCGTCAAGGGGAATCCACGCAATGCGAGCTAAGCTCATTATTATCGCGCCTCCTTAACTGGGAATGTATTGCGTGAAATGCATGTTAAGTGTTTATGTATCGTTGAAATGGCTGTGGATGTGTGTGTAGTCTGTATTTTAGCCAATTGGCGACATCTGGAAACGAAGGCTTAGGGTTAATCTGTATGGTACCATTCTCACTACGGTACCAGTCTCACCCGAAGGCTTAGGTTGACCAGTAGCTTAGGTGAACCATATGATACCCATCTCGCCTTGTACCATTTTTGCCAACCCCAGATGGGACGTCACAACGTCGTCCACTTATTCCAGGTACCTATTTACAGCTAGGTGAACTGAGGCTAACACATGAAAGGAGACGAGCCCAATTTGTCTCCGCCCGGCCGGGGGATTGAACCCCCGATCCCTCGTGTGTGAGACGAGAGCGCTACCTACTAGGCTACGGGCTGTGTGTGTGTGTGTGTGTGTGTGTGTGTGTGTGTGTGTGTGTGTGTGTGTAAGTTTAATATACTCGTCTACATAACCAGAATAAAATAAAGAAGTTTATCATAGTGCCCTGAACGAGTTAATAATAACTTATGTATATACTGCTAGGAAAATTGGTGTTATCTTTTGTGAAACATAAACTGTAGAAATTTACTTGTTTCCAATTAACTATCCTGTCAATAATATATATTCAGCTATAAATTTAGTTCCACAAGTATAATTTAATATGTTTCAAACAAAAGACAAAGACTTTTCAGTAGCCTTTTATTTATAGTGTAGAGCGTAAAGGAAAACTCATTGTAATACTTTTAACAGTGATGTATTTTCGAAGTTGATGAAGACGTGTTGCTTACTCAAAACTAGTTGCTTAATCGGTAGGATTATCTGGAAGTTATTTTAAGTACTCTCTCTATTGCTCTCACTCACATTTACACTCACTCTCTCCTCACTCTCTCTCTCTCCCTCTCTCTCCCCCTCTCTCTCTCTCTCTCTCTCTCTCTCTTATTTTATATTTATCCAGCTTCTTTATTGTTTATCTTTCCTTCCCTTGTGCTCTTCTCCCTTTAACATTTAACTAACTGCTTCTCCTAAACTTTAAATATGTCTGCATTAAATTCTGATCGGGGAACTACTTGTATTTGTGTGTATGTTTTTTTCTTTTTTTTTTGCGATATTCCCATCTTCTATTATTTTTGCGATATTCCCATCTTCTATTATTTTTGCGATATTCCCATCTTCTATTATTTTTGCGATATTCCCATCTTCTATTATTTTGCGATATTCCCATCTTCTATTATTTTTCCCTTTTCTTTCATTCTTCCAATCTGGCCGTGTTAATCAGGAGGCTATTAACCCATCCAGTATCAGGGACATCCCTTTTATCATATTCTGGCAAGTATTATACGATTGTATTCAGCTCAGGGAGGATCTCTAGCAATAATAAGTCTTGGAACAATCTCAACCAACCATTTTAACTACCACAGATGCATCCTAAGCTGCACAATATCGTTTTAAACTAGCTAGAATATAACATACACATACCACACGTCGCTGGATTGAAAGGGTTAATAATGACCCCTAATATTTCATTATATCATATTATTCTCATGTTCTTACCTACCTAGTTCATTACTTCTTTATACCTCTTACAATATTCCTCTGTATTCACATATTTATAATTTACCCTTTCCCAGCTTAATTAGTAAGCTCTAAAAATCCATACCGAATCTTCTTTCAATTATATTTGTCTGTATATCATATTCTTTACTTAACTTCTAATTTATCCTGTATTTTCTTCGTTTACTTTAGTTATTCCCTTTTCTTTGTTCTTCTCTTCTTCCTTCATCCTCTTCTCCTCTATTCCCCCCTATTCTCTTCCCCCTTTCTCTATCTGGCCATGTTAACCAGGAGCTTCCCAGTAGTGACTCCTAATCTTATAATTTATGGGGGCCCCTTTGGCGTTGGGCGCGTGTGTGGGTCCCCTCTCTCTCTCTCTCTCTCTCTCTCTCTCTCTCTCTCTCTCTCTCTCTCTCTCTCTCTTGGCATCGTGTGCGTATTGCCTCTTTTTGCTTAATTTGCTTGATTTATTAAAGTTTGGCTTTTACTTTGAGTAGGCTAAGCACTTTAATTTTTGTCGATTTTTTAAATATTGATATAATTATATTCTTTGTCCTTCTTTTGTCTCATAGTATATTATGTTCAGCCGAGCTTACTGTATTACGGTATGCATCTATTTGATAACCCCCCCCCCCCCCCTCACACACACACAAACAACGATATCCAGACTCCAGAGTGTCTTCGAGGGCTTGGGGTGGGGTTCCTATTTTACTTTAATTCAACCCTCCAGAACATTGGTTCTATCTAGCCCGCGGTTGTCATGTCTGGTGGAAGCGAAATCTGAAGAATAATCAACAGATGCCGCTGGAAGGCTTAATGCTATTTCTTCCTGTTTTTGTCAAATATAGTGTCATTGAATTGAATTGTTATAGTCTATCTATCTATCTATTGCTGGACGCCGTGATCACCGAAGGGGTGGCCACGAACGAGACGCCCCCATGCACCTGTGTCCCCAGTTAGTCGACGCCCCTCCCCCCCATCCAGCACCGCCATCGCTCATGTACTTCTTAACTCCATACTTCCACCTCTCACTCTGTCTATCTCTCCCTCTCTGTCCTTCCACCTCACTCTCGTACACTCTCGTAGTCATTCTCTAGCTTCCCATACGTTCCACGTGTTCTAAAGTACTCAATGAAATTTGTGTTTTGGACAATGCAGCCACATTTAATTTTCCGGTTACCAATACAAGAGCCCCCAAATATTGCTGTTTAACATCCCCTAAATATTGCTAAGGTAAAGTTGCCGATCGAAAATTGCCTGAAATCCCGTCCATGTGACTTGTAGCTGAGTGTGGAAGTCGTGCCCCTATGTTGTCTGAAGGGGATACCGTAGTGCTTGGTCTGTGACCCCTGTATTTATTTATGTATTTATTTTTTAGTTTCTTCGCTAGACCTCCATCAAGCATAATTAAACACCCCATAGACCCCCTATCCAGATAAATGTGTAAATTTTTCGGTAGAAAAAATGTCTCTGCCGAAGGCTGGTTATTTCTAAAATGACAGGCTCGCTATCGCTCGCCAGGAAAAAATAGTCACCTAAATGGCACGAAAGATCTAAATATTGACAACAAATGGGGCGATAGGTCTCAAAATTGCAAAACTAATTACACGAATGTCTTAGAATTTCAAAATTAATATGATACAAATGAGGGAAAAGGGGGTCCATAAATAGCGACTACCTGCCCCTTAAAGGTACTGGTTCATAACATACTGTGTATTGCTGCTCTGTCTCTGTCCGAACATGCATACAGGCACAAACACATACATACACGCACACTCACACATACGCACATGCATACACTATTTACACACACACACACTCTGCACATACACAAACACGCATACGCGCACACACACACACACACACACACACACACAGCAGCCCGTAGCCTAGTAGGTAGAGCTCTCGTCTCACACACGAGGGGTCGGGGGTTCAATCCCCCGCCGGGCGGAGACAAATTGGGCTTGTCTCCTTTCATGTGTTAGCCTCAGTTCACCTAGCTGTAAATAGGTACCTGGAATAAGTGGACGACGTTGTGACGTCCCATCTGGGGTTGGCAAAAATGGTACAAGGCGAGATGGGTATCATATGGTTCACCTAAGCTGATGGCTACCTAAGCCTTCGGGCGAGACGGTACCGTCTATAGTGAGAATGGTACCATACAGATCCACCCTAAGCCTTCGTTTCCGATGTCGCCAATTGGCTAAAATACAGACTACACACACATCCACAGCCATTCCAACAGTACATAAAACACTTAACATGCATTTCACGCAATACATTCCCAGTTAAGGAGGCGCGATAATAATGAGCTTAGCTCGCATTGCGTGGATTCTCCTTGACGAACAAGTAACTGAGTAACTGAGTAACACACACACACACTACATATATATATATATATATATATATATATATATATATATATATATATATACACAGTATATATATATATATATATATATATATATATATATATGCAGGGTTTCCCAAGAGGAAAGGGCATAACTTTGGGAAATGATAGAACAAAATATTCTAAACCTAAAATGTTCTATACGAAATATTCCAAATCTCGACCGTTATAGAGATATTGCATGTTGAAAATGGTATTTTCTTCAGTATTTCCCCATAAGGCTGGCCTAGGTGTCCTAGTGCCTACTACACCTACATTTTACCATGTTATAATAAAGATACTATAATTTTGTAAGTTACAAAATGATTATGGACATATTGGCTCACTATGGACCAGTTGGAAACTATTTGACATGGAAGAATCCATTACAGTGATGCGGGGGAGGACACTACATTAAATCTTCAATATCTTTTTTAACAGTTGAGATTTGGACTTTTTGTTATTGAACATTTTATGCTTAGAATACCGTGTTTTATCATTTCCCAAAGTTATGCCCTTTCCTCCTGGGACACCCTGTATATATATATATATATATATACTGTATATATACAGTATATACTGTAAATATATATATATATATATATATATATATATATATATATATATATATATATATATATATATATACCGGTATATATATATATATATATATATATATATATATATATATACCGGTATATATATATATACATAGTATATAATTATACATATATATACACACACACACTAAGTACACACACACACACACACACTCCACGCACGAACACTTCTATATCAACCAACTTATGTACCTATTACTGCCTAAAGGGGCATCATGTTACACCATTATATTGCTAAACTTGCGCACCGATTTTATTTTGTATTATTATTATTATTATTATTTTATTTATTTTTATTTTTTTAACACTTTCTCTATGGTAGCCAAAGGGTCGTTTAATTGGACGCGTCTCGAAATGTTGATTATTGGTTGATTATATATATATATATATACATAGGCGTTAGATTTGTTTACTTTAATTATTGGATGATTATGCGAAAATTATCTTTCCATTTGAAGTGGATAATTTTAACCCTCTGAAGATCATGACGCGTTTTAACAGTTTATTCTGAGTATTATTAGACGGTTGTATTTAAGTTAGGAAGGGTATATGGAAGTCAGGGTAAATTGAGACGGTCTTTACCCTTTTCATTCTCACTGATCCTTCCTAAGCTGCATAAAATTGTTTAATGATAGACAGAATATACTGTCAAATATGTCATGATCTTCAAAGGATTATAGTCTTTATTTTCATATGGTAGAGCATCGTATAATTGAAACTGTCTCAAGAACTACTGATTTTTGTATGATACTTTTAAGGTCGGTCACCGGCATTTTTTTTTTTTTTTTAACTTTCTCTCCTTTTCTATCTTTCCCTGGCTTGTATCCATTCGGCCCCATTCAGCCAACTGTTTTAAGACGTTTGTCCCCATCAAGGTGTCGATTTCTTCCTGGCGAGCGAAAGCGAGCCAGCATTGTATGGAGAAATCCGGCTTCGCCGAAGAAATTTTTCTATCGAAAAATTTACAAATTTAGGTTGCTGTCAAAACAAAAAATATATATGCTGGCTCGCTACCGCTCGCCTGAAAAAATTGATATCTGGATGGGGGTAAACGTCTTAAAACAGTTGGTTGAATGGGGCAGAATGGACACAAGCCAAAGAGAGAGGGAGAGAAAGATGAAAACAGCGAGGTGGGGCCCCTTAAAAAAAAGACATGCATTTGCACTGTAAATATTCGTGTATTCTATTTTATTACGCTTTGCAATGACCTATTAAAGACTTTCCACGTTGTTCTAATATTTAAGCAGGGTAGACAATAGTTGCCGTTTGCTTATTACCA
>JBAKBP010031381.1:0-7500 GCA_037953745.1 Lithodes maja | reverse complement strand
TTCTGTACTATGTGTAGTATTCTGTACTATTTGTAGTATTCTGTGCTATGTGTAGTATTCTGTACTATTTGTAGTATTCTGTAGTATTCTGTACTATGTGTAGTATTCTGCAGTATTCTGTGCTATGTGTAGTATTCTGTACTATGTGTAGTATTCTGTAGTATTCTGTGCTATGTGTAGTATTCTGTAGTAAAGAGGTGTCCGGCACTTGTATGCTGTAGTATTTTTAGTATTCTGTAGTAATTGTAGTATTCTATAGTATTCTGGCTGTAGTATTCTGTAGTATTCTGTAGTAATTGTAGTATTCTATAGTATTCTGGCTGTAGTATTCTATATTATTCTATAGTATTCTGTAGTATTCTGTAATATTCTGTAATATTCTATATTATTTTATAGTATTCTGGCTGTAGTATTCTATATTATTCTATAGTATTCTGTAGTATTCTATAGTATTCTGGATGTAGTATTCTGTAGTATTCTGTAGTATTCTACATTATTATATAGTATTCTGGCTGTAGTATTCTATATTATTCTATAGTATTCTGGATGTAGTATTCTGTAGTGTTCCATATTATTATATAGTATTCTGGCTGTTGTATTCTATAGTATTCTGGCTGTTGTATTCTATAGTATTCTGGCTGTAGTATTCTGTAGTGTTCCATATTATTCTATAGTATTCTGGCTGTTGTATTCTATATTATTATATAGTATTCTGGATGTAGTATTCTGTAGTGTTCTATATTATTATATAGTATTCTGGCTGTAGTATTCTGTAGTGTTCTATATTATTATATAGTATTCTGGCTGTAGTATTCTATAGTATTCTGTAGTATTCTATATTATTATATAGTATTCTGGCTGTAGTATTCTGTAGTGTTCCATATTATTCTATAGTATTCTGGCTGTTGTATTCTATAGTATTCTGTAGTATTCTATAGTATTTTGGCTGTAGTATTCTGTAGTATTTTCTATAGTATTTTGGCTTTAGTGTTCTGTAGTATTCTGGCTGTTGTATTCTATAGTATTCTGTAGTATTGTGGCTTTAGTGTTCTGTAGTATTCTGGCTGTTGTATTCTGTAGTATTCTATAGTATTCTATAGTATTTCGGCTGTAGTATTCTGTAGTATTCTATATTATTATATAGTATTCTGGCTGTAGTATTCTGTAGTATTCTATATTATTATATAGTATTTCGGCTGTAGTATTCTGTAGTATTCTATATTATTATATAGTATTTCGGCTGTAGTATTCTGTAGTATTCTATATTATTATATAGTATTCTGGATGTAGTATTCTGTAGTGTTCTATATTATTATATAGTATTCTGGCTGTAGTATTCTGTAGTATTCTATATTATTCTGGCTGTAGTATTCTATAGTATTCTATAGTGTTCTATATTATATAGTATTCTGGCTGTAGTATTCTGTAGTATTCTGTAGTATTCTATATTATTATATAGTATTCTGGCTGTAGTATTCTATAGTATTCTGTAGTATTCTATATTATTATATAGTATTCTGGCTGTAGTATTCTGTTGTGTTCTATATTATTATATAGTATTCTGGCTGTAGTATTCTATAGTATTCTGTAGTATTCTATATTATTATATAGTATTCTGGCTGTAGTATTCTATAGTATTCTGTAGTATTCTATATTATTATATAGTATTTCGGCTGTAGTATTCTGTAGTATTCTATATTATTATATAGTATTCTGGCTGTAGTATTCTGTAGTGTTCTATATTATTATATAGTATTCTGGCTGTAGTATTCTATATTATTATATAGTATTCTGGATGTAGTATTCTGTAGTATTCTATATTATTATATAGTATTCTGGCTGTAGTATTCTGTAGTGTTCTATATTATTATATAGTATTCTGGCTGTAGTATTCTATAGTATTCTGTAGTATTCTATATTATTATATAGTATTCTGGCTGTAGTATTCTATATTATTATATAGTATTCTGGCTGTAGTATTCTGTAGTGTTCTATATTATTATATAGTATTCTGGCTGTAGTATTCTATATTATTATATAGTATTCTGGATGTAGTATTCTGTAGTATTCTATATTATTATATAGTATTCTGGCTGTAGTATTCTGTAGTGTTCTATATTATTATATAGTATTCTGGCTGTAGTATTCTATAGTATTCTGTAGTATTCTATATTATTATATAGTATTCTGGCTGTAGTATTCTATATTATTATATAGTATTCTGGATGTAGTATTCTGTAGTGTTCTATATTATTATATAGTATTCTGGCTGTAGTATTCTGTAGTGTTCTATATTATTATATAGTATTCTGGCTGTAGTATTCTATAGTATTCTGTAGTATTCTATATTATTATATAGTATTCTGGCTGTAGTATTCTGTAGTGTTCCATATTATTATATAGTATTCTGGCTGTTGTATTCTATAGTATTCTGTAGTATTCTATAGTATTTTGGCTGTAGTATTCTGTAGTATTTTCTATAGTATTTTGGCTTTAGTGTTCTGTAGTATTCTGGCTGTTGTATTCTATAGTATTCTGTAGTATTGTGGCTTTAGTGTTCTGTAGTATTCTGGCTGTTGTATTCTGTAGTATTCTATAGTATTTTGGCTGTTGTATTTTGTAGTATTCTATAGTATTTTGGCTGTAGTATTCTGTAGTATTCTATAGTATTCTATAGTATTTTGGCTGTAGTATTCTGTAGTATTCTATAGTATTTTGGCTGTAGTAGTCTGTAGTATTCTATAGTATTTTGGCTGTAGTATTCTGTAGTATTCTATAGTATTGTGGTTGTAGTATTCTGTAGTAAAGAGTTGTCCGGTGCCTGTATTCTGTAGTATCGTCAGCCGGTAAAACTTTTGTCCGGTGTACAATACAAATTATAGCGTTGAACCACATATATATCATCAGGTATAGATATAATTGATGTATTTGTACGGGTAACAATACGGTCTATTATTAACGCAGAGATATATGTGATATTGTCTGTTCGGATAAGTTATATGTTGGATGATATATATAATTATACTATTTTTACTTAAGGGCAATATGTTTTTAAAATGTATATATTTATACATCAAGCAATGTTTTGATTCTAATCATATATATGCCATTTGAATTATGTTTGTATATATACACACACACACATATATATATATATATATATATATATATATATATATATATATATATATATATATATATATATATATATATATATTTATATATATATATATATACCGGTATATATATATATAATATATATATATTTAGAGAGAGAGAGAGAGAGAGAGAGAGAGAGATAAACTAAACAATATCATTATACGAATTGAAATAAATTATATTTCTACTTGTGTAATAATATGTTAATAATAGTTTCCTGATCAGAAACATGTTTACAATTTTACAAAGTTTTTACCGTTGTCCCATCCTCCTCTTACTGTTCCATTCCTTTCCCTTCTACAATTATTTATCCAAAAATATCAACCTGTAATAATACCCTCAAAACATAATAATATATATACACCCGTACGTGTTTGGTTTGTATATGGTCGTCATGTGTTGGAGTACGAATTATTATATTTGTTTCCACCAACTAACTTCACTTCTAAACTCAATTAATGAAATCAACAAATACATATGGCACTCCAAGGACTCGAACCTAGGATACTCACATCGAAATTCCGCGCACTTATGCATTATGCTATCAAGACAGTTAACACACTTTCTTGAATCTTGGAGGTCCTTCATAAGCTAACTGAAGCCGTCTGGCGGTAGCTGTATAGAATATAATTCCATTATAATTCTTAATAAGCTTGTTACTGTCGATATTTGTGTTCTGTTTAAGGGAGCCTATCTCTTTTTTTTTTCTCCATCTCTCTCCGGTTTGTATGCATTCGGCCCCATTCAGCTCTCTGTTTTAAGACGTTTATCCCCATCCAGGTGTTGATTTTATCCTGGCGAGCGGTAGCGAGTCGGCATATTTTGTTTTAATGTTTTTGTCACCAGGCTAAATTTGTACATTTTTCGATAGAAAAATTTCTCGCCGGATTTCTCCATACAATGCTGACTCGCTATCGCTCGCCAGAAATAAATAGACACCTGGATGGGGATGAACGTCTTAACACAGTAGGCTGAATGGGGCCGAATGGATACAAGCCAGGGAAAGAGAGAAAAGTAGAGAAAATAAGCGGGTGACCTCCTTTAACTGCTTGGCTCGAGTCGGTGCTTTATATTCAAACAACCATTAGCTACATCCTTTCACAATGAGTAGAACGCAATATAATTACAATATACAGTCGGGAGGATATAGTGGATAGTGGGTTTCCCAGGCCCAACTAACAGGAGAAGCGAAATGACAATATTTACCAAGATATGAAGCTACATCTTCTTTTCGGATTTATTATTATTATTAGTATTAGTATTAATATTAGTATTATTATTATAAGCCTTAACCCGTACAGTACCAGGGACGTCCTTTTCATCATTTTTTGGCAACTAATAGACGATTTTATTCAGCTTAGGAAGGACCTCTAGCAATAATAAGACTTTAGACTATCTCATCCAACCCTTTTAACTACCAGAGATCCGTTCCTAAGCTGCAAAATATCGTCTGAATATAGCTAGAATAAGAAATAACACGTCGTTGGTACTCAAAGGGTTAATTACTAAAAAAAATCGTTGGATATGGATAGCTAGAGAGTAATAGTAAATAGTAATAGTTGGATATGGATAGCTAGAGAGTAGTAGTAAATAGTAATAGTAACAGTAATAGTTGGATATGGATAGCTAGAGAGTAATAGTAAATAGTAATAGTAATAGTTGGATATGGATAGCTAGAGAGTAATAGTAATAGTTGGATATGGATGGCTAGAGAGTAATAGTAAATAGTAATAGTAATAGTAATAGTTGGATATGGATAGCTAGAGAGTAATAGTAAATAGTAATGGCAATAGTAATAGTAATAGTTGGATATGGATAGCTAGAGCGTAATAGTAAATAGTAATAGCAATAGTAATAGTTGGATATGGACTATGTACTTTAGACTATCTCATCCAACCCTTTTAACTACCAGAGATCCGTTCCTAAGCTGCAAAATATCGTCTGAATATAGCTAGAATAAGAAATAACACGTCGTTGGTACTCAAAGGGTTAATTACTAAAAAAAATCGTTGGATATGGATAGCTAGAGAGTAATAGTAAATAGTAATAGTTGGATATGGATAGCTAGAGAGTAGTAGTAAATAGTAATAGTAACAGTAATAGTTGGATATGGATAGCTAGAGAGTAATAGTAAATAGTAATAGTAATAGTTGGATATGGATAGCTAGAGAGTAATAGTAATAGTTGGATATGGATGGCTAGAGAGTAATAGTAAATAGTAATAGTAATAGTAATAGTTGGATATGGATAGCTAGAGAGTAATAGTAAATAGTAATGGCAATAGTAATAGTAATAGTTGGATATGGATAGCTAGAGCGTAATAGTAAATAGTAATAGCAATAGTAATAGTTGGATATGGATAGCTAGAGAGTAATAGTAATAGTAATAGTTGGATATGGATAGCTAGAGAGTAATAGTAAATAGTAATAGCAATAGTAATAGTTGAATATGGATAGCTAGAGAGTAATAGTAATAGTAATAGTTGGATATGGATAGCTAGAGAGTAATTGTAAATAGTATTAGCAATAGTAATAGTAATAGTTGGATATGGATAGCTAGAGAGTAATAGTAAATAGTAATAGTAATTGTAATAGTTGGATATGGATAGCTAGAGAGTAATTGTAAATAGTAATAGTAACAGTAATAGTTGGATATGGATAGCTAGAGAGTAATAGTAAATAGTAATAGTAATAGTAATAGTTGGATATGGATAGCTAAAGAGTAATAGTAAATAGTAATAGCAATAGTAATAGTAATGTATGGATAGCTAGAGTAATAGTAAATAACAATAGCAATAGTAATAGTAATAGTTGGATATGGATAGCTAGAGAGTAATAATAAATAGTAATAGTAATAGTAATAGTTGGATATGGATAGCTTGAGAGTAATAGTAAATAGTAATAGCAATAGTAATAGTAATAGTTGGATATGGATAGCTAGAGAGTAATAGTAAATAGTAATAGCAATAGTAATAGTAATAGTTGGATATGGATAGCTAGAGAGTAATAGTAATAGTAATAGTTGGATATGGATAGCTAGAGAGTAATTGTAAATAGCAATAGTAATAGTAATAGTTGGATATGGATAGCTAGAGAGTAATAGTAAATAGTAATAGCAATAGTAATACTTGGATATGGATAGCTAGAGAGTAATAGTAAGTAGTAATAGTAATAGTTGGATATGGATAGCTAGAGAGTAATATTAAATAGTAATAGCAATAGTAATAGTAATAGTTGGATATGGATAGCTAGAGAGTAATAGTAATAGTAATAGTTGGATATGGATAGCTAGAGAGTAATAGTAAGTAGTAATAGTAATAGTTGGATATGGATAGCTAGAGAGTAATAGTAAATAGCAATAGTAATAGTAATAGTTGGATATGGATAGCTAGAGAGTAATAGTAATAGTAATAGTTGGATATGGATAGCTAGAGAGTAATAGTAATAGTTGGATATGGATAGCTAGAGAGTAATAGTAATAGTAATAGTTGGATATGGATAGCTAGAGAGTAATAGTAAATAGTAATAGTAATAGTAATAATTGGATATGGATAGCTAGAGTAATAGTAAATAGTAATAGCAATAGTAATAGTAATAGTTGGATATGGATAGCTAGAGAGTAATAGTAATAGTAATAGTTGGATATGGATAGCTAGAGAGTAATTGTAAATAGTATTAGCAATAGTAATAGTAATAGTTGGATATGGATAGCTAGAGAGTAATAGTAAATAGTAATAGTAATAGTAATAGTTGGATATGGATAGCTAGAGAGTAATAGTAAATAGTAATAGTAATAGTTGGATATGGATAGCTAGAGAGCAATAGTAAATAGTAATAGCAATAGTAATAGTAATAGTTGGATATGGATAGCTATAGAGTAATAGTAATAGTAATAGTTGGATATGGATAGCTAGAGTAATTGTAAATAGTAATAGCAATAGTAATAGTAATAGTTGGATATGGATAGCTAGAGAGTAATAGTAAATAGTAATAGTAATAGTAATAGTTGGATATGGATAGCTAGAGAGTAATAGTAAATAGTAATAGTAATAGTTGGATATGGATAGCTAGAGAGTAATAGTAAATAGTAATAGTAATAGTTGGATATGGATAGCTAGAGAGTAATAGTAAATAGTAATATAAATAGTAATAGTTGGATATGGATAGCTAGAGAGTAATAGTAAATAGTAATAGCAATAGTAATAGTAATAGTTGGATATGGATAGCTAGAGAGTAATAGTAAATAGTAATAGTAATAGTAATAGTTGGATATGGATAGCTAGAGAGTAAAAGTAAACAGTCATAGTAATAGTAATAGTAATAGTTGGATATGGATAGCTAG